>JBAMBL010001605.1:0-135365 GCA_037043405.1 Drosophila subquinaria
TTTAGTTCACTTTTAGACAGGAATCGAATCGATTATAAGTTTTATGAACTAAAGCATCTAATAAGAGTTATTTCCTGATATTTAGATTAAAAAGTAACTTTAAAAAATTAAAACTTATTTCCCAATTTTTATTTTTAAGTTATACCATAACTCTTATTTAGTGAAATTATGATTTTTAAACAAAAAAATTAAAAATTGAAAAATATGAAATTTTTATTTTGAATTTGTATAATAACTAGTCGGCGGTGCTACAGTCGAGCGGTACTCGACTGTCGAAGACCCCGTACTTACTATGCAAAAGCAAACACTGCTTAAAGTCATGTAATATAAGTCGCTACAAACATTTAACGTATTTTAATATATATATATTTTCGCCCAAATATATTGAGGATACGTACATATATCAATTTACATTAAAGATATAATAAATGATTTATTAAAGCACATCATCAAATTTAACAGATGCACAAAATAAATTGATTTAAGCATTAGAGAAAGCGAGAAAGCGATAAGAGCATTTCCCACATCTCTTAACAATAAACCAAAAAAAAATCAAATATTAACATTGAATTGATGTAACTGCAACATTAATATAAAATGTCAGGAAAACATTAATAAATCTTAAAAATAAAAAAGTCTGTTCAAGCCGGGATTCGAGCTCGGGACCTACATATGATCTAAAAAGTCTGCAAATATTAAAAAAAAAAATTAAAAAATTTGCTCTCGCTGGGAGTTGAACCCGCGACTAATTGCTAATTTACTGGGAACTTTGCCCCTTAGGCCACCGAAGCCAACTTTACAAATGCAAAATGCAGATATGTTAAGACTACAATGATTTATTCTTTGCCAGTTATGATTTCTGCAACATCATTTTAAAATTTAATAACATTATGTAGACTATTCAAGTACGATATTCAGACTGTCTTTATTTCGCCATCTCGCTCAGAACATCTCGAACTATCGATATGTTTGACAGAGATGCTATTAACAGTTATCGATATGTGTATTTACAAATGTTCTTACTTTACTAATTAATTACTAATATTGCATACTCCTATCTTATGTACTACTACAATTAAAAAAAAAATTTGGGGATCATCTGCTAACAACTTAATTTTATTGGTCAAATAATAAATACTAACATTTTGAATTGATAAAAATGCAACACTTATATAAAATATCAACATAACACAAAAAAATTGATTTTAAAAACAAAAAAAATTTGTCCGTGTCAGGATTTGAACCCGCGACCCCCTGACACAACTGACAATGTAAGCAAAAGACTAGGCGTCTTTACACGTTGCGCCACAGTCGCTCTTTGAAATCTATTGTCCAGTAATAGATTTCATTGTTACTGGACTGTAAGTCAAAAGTAATTAATTGTATTCATTGATTGTTGTTGTTGCTGCTAAAGTATGGCAAATAAAGGAGAATTTAGTTGTTCAATATCTTCTCTGTTTATTATCCGATCGCGATGAAATTTTCAGCAAACATGGAAAGTAACAATATCTTCGTCTATGCTTAATAAGGAATGTCTATCTTTAAAATTGTCCTTATAATTAAGATTTTCTAATTTGTGGGCGTTTAAGGGGGCGTGGCCAAAATCTAAAACAAACTCGATCTGCTTACAATATAGACGCACCTACATACCAAGTTTGAAGTCCCTAGCTTTTATAGTCTCTGAGATCTAGGCGCTCTTACAGACGGACAGACGGACAGACGGACAGACGGACAGACAGACATGGCTATATCAACTCGGCTGTTGATGCTGATCAAGAATATATATACTTTATGGGGTCTGCCACGCCTCCTTCTGCCTGTTACGCACATTTTTTTTTGTGACAAAGTTAATAGACCCCTATACTTTTTTAAAGTACGGGGTCTAAAAATTGAAAAATAACTTATAATTTTGATTTTTATACACAAAAATAATAAAATTACTTTTATTTTTTATTTTTCTAATAAACATGGAAAAAAACATTTCTAGTATGATTTTTAAATAAAAGTTATTTTCATATTTTTTTTTTTATAAAAATGAATAATAAAAGATATTTTTCAATTTGAAAAAAATAAATAAATAAATTTTATGCTATGATTTTTAAATAAAAATTGAAAACAAAAGTTTATCTTGTTTCTTAAAGCTCTTATTTGCGATCCCTGCTTTTCATAAGCTTTCTTACTTAATATTAAGAATTTAATTAATTTAATAATTACTAAAACATGTGCCGCAATTATAAATAACAACCCAACTGGGAGTATAAAACTGTAACCTCGAGAGGGCGCAAATTAATTAACCACTTAGTGAACCTCTGACAATAGAAAAACGACTATTTGTTTTATATAAAGGTAAGTTACAGGCAAATAACTCAACAGGTTGCTTTTGGGCCCAACCCTCAGAGCCACAACCTTTTGACTCATTCTGGGCTTGGGATGTGTTTTCAGTGTCCGATATATGTAATTTGTATGCCCCGAAAGATAAGAGTATAAAAAAAAATAAAACTCACACCCGCACACATTTTGCCAGTTGCTTCTGTTTCCATTTCCATTTCCATTTGTTTTTTTGTGTGTATCTATGATATAAGTATATATAAGACTATATATACATATGGTTGTCTGTTTGAACAGTATGCAAACCGGAGCGTATTGCATTACAAATTGTATTGTAGTTTTCCACGCCCTCAAGTCTGAGTATGTTGTCTGATAATAATGATAATGATAATGATGTTGGGACTGAGGACCAAGTCTATGTTGGGTGATATCATCAACGCGATTTGGCAACAATAATCGTATGGCCAATAAAATGTAAATAAATATGCTTTCTTTGCCCAAAGGAAACTCATTAAAATTGTACAAATACACAGAGAGAAAGAGAGAGAGAGAGAGGGGAAGAAATATAGAAATAATTGCGGTTGATAAAACAATGAACATGCCATCTGGCTGGCGTATGGGGCGTATGCGTAATATGCGCAAATATATATTATGATATTTCCCATATTGTGAAAAGAAAAGCAAATGCTGAACTTTGATCTACAAAGAATGTGTGTGTCTGTGTGTGTGTGTGTGTGTGTGTGTGTGTATTTGCTCCATATTCAATATAGATGCCAAGGCAAAATTCGAAAATTCAAGAGCCCCAAAATTGAAAGCAAAGTTACACAAATCAAATTCAATTAAAATTGTGCATATTAATTGTATTCGAAACTTGTGCTTGATATTCAATTCATTTCAATTCAATTCAAGTCAATTTCAGCAACCAAAAATGCCGAATGTATCCAAAAGATATACCGAGTACTCGAAATTATTCACAAATACACTTTCAACACTTTTTACTTGTTGCTTTATGAACTTGGCTCCGATTCTTCTTTCGAAAATAACACGAACAGATGCAAAAAAAGAGTTTCGCCCACAATAATTTCTGTTTATTTATAAAGTCGAATATATGTTTATATAATTATATATAATTTTTGGATTTGTAACACGCGCAACACATACAGTTATGTCTATAAGTCTTGTGTGTGTTTGAATTAAAAACGTTTTTTGTGCGTTTGAGTAACTCAAAAAAACACTTCCGAATCGCTCGAAATGCGGCGCGAGACTGAGACTAAAACTGAGACTGGGTCGACTTTCAATTCAACTGACGACTGTCGACATCACTCGACATCACTCGGAATTGAACGGAACGGAACGGAGCGCCAAATAGTTTCTGTTTCTGAAGCATTGTACGGGGTCTCTGATATCGCATATGTATACTGTATTTGTATATATGCATGTACATTTGTATATTTAGATATCTTTTTGTTTTTCGAGAGCGTACATTGTTTTTTTCTAATGTTTATTAATAAGAGCAAAATACGAAAAGAATGTATAACAAATTGCAACTGAGAGCAGAAAGAAGAACAACATCTTGAGAGATTGAGCGAAATGTTTCTGTTTCGGGTTTTTTTTTTTGATTCTTTATACCCTGGCAGAGGGTATTTAAATTTTAGCACGAAGTGTGTAACTTAGCTAAAGGGGTGTGGCATAAAGTACATACATTCTTTATCTTTAATATAATTAAATTATATTTTTAAAATTAAACTGTTTGATCGCCATAGGAACGATCGATCGAAAATCAATTTCAGGCTTTAAAACTATTATGTTTCTTGAGATATATAAATGCATGTAAGGACCGTTTTTTCAATGTCTAAATAAGGTGTTAGATAAATATTGAATATATATTTTAACGTAAAATGTATAGAAATTACTGTCAAATTTTAAACTATATCTAATTATATGTACATTAAAAAAATGGCCCTAAGACTGTTTTATATTTGTATAATTACAATGATGGAAAAACTATAGAAATAATAAATTTTTTTTTGTAATTTACTTTAAAATTGCGACGGATAAAATATTGTATTTATTTTTTTAATTTTTACCTAATATCTAAATATTTAACAATGTTTTCAACTTGACTTGTGCAGTTTTTTATCATATTATTCAATAATTGTTTTAAAATCTACAATATGACTGTCGTTTCTATTATTTTTGCCACCACTGTATATCATACAGCTGCCGTAATAACGATCGTTAAAGAGCTAGGAATTTTCAAAAATATCTTCGCTTGTATTTTTTATAATTTGTTGAAAATTTCTTAAAGGGCAATTATTGTATGAAAATGACAAATGAGTGCCTTTTAAGCAGTTTTCAAAAAATTATAAAAAATATTACCGAAAAGATTTTTGAAAATTTTTTTTTGCAGTCACTCCTACAATTGTTTGAACAATTTTTTGCATCAAAACACTGAAAAAAATCGATGAAAAACGTTGAAAAAGTAGACATTTACATTAATTCAAAAGCTTTGCATGATTCAAAGGGAATTTAAACGACCTTTCCAAATAAATTTTTTTACTGTGAAGATTTGACTTACAATAGCTCATATAGTAAAAAAAGAGTGTAGTTATTATTTTGGTCAGTAGTGTAGCTTGCATACAAATGATCGGTCGAAAATTAAGATTTAGTCTAATAATTTTTTTTTTGTTTATTGAAAATTTGTTATATTTGAAATTTTGTTATACATCCTGATCATATTTCCATAAATTTCACAGCAAGTGTATTAAATCTTCGGTGTGTTACAGTCAAACTTTTATGCATTTAACATTTTGTGATTCTCTCAAGTGATTCGCGGCGTATAAATCTCCATACAGTAGCTTCCATCCGGGCTGTTTGCGATCGTATTCCCTTCATGTGTGTATAATACAAATTTCTCAATGAATAATGCAGACATGTTAACTCTGACCACTGACCAGTTAAACTTGTTAACAGTTAGCCGACTAACTTAACACGGTCCAATAGTCTGGGACAATGTGCAAATAATTCGAACTATTCCCACAACTCAATAATACTCAAATGCCAATAATAATGATTACATTAACTAGTTAGTTAGTTCGTTAGTTAGTCAGTTAGTTAGTGTTCTAGTTGCTAAATTACGAGTATTTATATTTATTTTTAATTGCTTTGTTATTCTGGATATTATCAAATAGCTGAAATTTCTGTTGAGACATTTATTTTCTATAAATTGCCTCGTTAGTTTTCCTTTCGCTCTCTTCTCAGCAATTGTATTTAATTTTTCAAAATTCTCACTATACACTGATACAAAATACTGGTTTTTAAAATCAATAATATTATTTTATTTTATGTACATCAGATCATACTCCCAATTCTTCTGCCTAATGCCTTTCTTCCCTTTTCTGTTTCTCATCCTTTGGCAGTTAATAAAAACTTTTATTGTTCCGGTTAGAAGCGAATTTTTTGTTGTATACTATTTGGCTAAGAAACGCGGTGTGTGTCAAGAATCGCCAGACGTTAAGTAATTTCATTTAATTGATTGCCATTTAGAAAGATAATTTCCAGTTGAATGCTAAAATCAACCTTTGCCTCTACACGATTCGCGTTATGAATCAGCTAAACTATAGTACTTAATTGCTATAGAACATCTTCAATTAGCTATTCAGACGGCCCTTGGAACACATGTTAATTCAAGTATCGAATAAGTATTACGCTCTTACAAACTAATTGATGAGTAAAAGTTAAGTTACGTTAAGTTTATCATCATGAATCTGATTAATAAACCTAATGGCTTTTCGAATGACGCTGGAATATGGCCAGCTAATTATTTATTGTACGATCTTATCGGTTTTGTTTTGTTTTGTTTGGTTTTGACTGCCATTATATTAATTTCACCCAATCTTATCAGCAGCGAACATAATTAAATATTTAACATACTGAAGCCCTTAATAAATAGATAATACCTCTGCATATTGGAATTTATTATTGCGTGGGCTAAAAGTATTGCATATTTGCATATCAAGGCTATAGAATGTTCTTTTATTATCCACACTTTGTATTCAATTTATGCTTTAACATTTACCCTTCTCTGTGAACTCAATTAGTTTAATAGTTGTGCCTGTAAAACTTGGTACACGTGTTTCTTATTGCCACATTATTTTTAATGAAGTTAATTACTAATACTTTCTAATAATTTCTAATACTTCTAGTTGTATAGATAAGATATTAATAAATTTCTAAATATTCGAGGTAGCATTTTTATTACAATCTCTAGATCGTTAAAATTTTTTATTAGAATTATTAGTTAGAAAATTGTAATATTGATATAAATCTTTTTTTAATAAAATAGCATGTTGATCTATATAATCATTTAATATCGATTAATTTAAAAGTTGTGCAGTTTTTCAATACGGAAAAACGATTAATGTGAAATTCATAGCTAATTGACTTTTAATTTAAAAAAATATTAATATATATATATTAATATTTTGACAGATTTGGACTAAGACATGTTCAGGTAATCCCAAAATCGAGTTTAAAACCTGTTGCTGGATTTAAAAAATTTATTATATTTATATTTATATTTAGATCGTTGATGAATGAAGAAAAGAATTTAATTATATACTTCTTGACAGATTTTGAGCTGCATTTGGTATGTTTTAGCATTTAGTATGACTTTCTATTTTTGAGAGATTTTCATTGAAATAATATTTATATATTTATTTATTTAAACGTAGTTGACATCTTAATATTTTGATAAATTTGGCTTATAGCCTATCTAGAAATTTCCAAGCGCTTCAAAATTCTCATGAAAAATAACAAAGTTCGTCACTTTGTCAAAAAATCTAAACGAATTAATTTGAAATTTAATATGAAACCTGTTGCTAACTAAAGCTGGGAATGAATAAAAAACAATACATTTGACTAGTCATACTCGTAGTTGTAGTCAATGAGAGTTTGAGTTGTGTCAAGTCGATACAATAAAGCTGTGTGTGTGTGTGTGTGTGTATGATTAAATATAAACAACAATAATAATGAAAAACTAAAAAAAAACTCGAAACAGTGTTGGCAATTTCACTACAAACATGCGATCGGAAACGCTTTTGACATTGACATTGAAACCGAATACCGAATACCGAACGAATCGAACACCGCGCAGAGAGCAACAACAACAGCAGTAACAACAACAACAGTAACAACAACAACAGTTTTGACTTCCCAAACAACAACGACAACAACCGGCTGGCCTTCTTTGCATAGTAATCAAACAACAACCACAATAACAACAACAACAACAACAACAACAACAACAACAACAACAACAACAACGACTAACAGGCTTTGGTAGTGCGACTGTTAGCCACAATAAATATGATACTACGAGTATGATGTGATACCCCGCTACCCGATACCCTCTAACCGCACCCCCTGATGTCACTACTTTGAGCCGGCATTTGTCTGCGGGGGAGAGCTTGGTAAAAATAAAAATGTAATAAAAAGCATGAAGAGTCAAACGTACTCGACTGTAGAATACCCTGTAATTGTTCGTATTACATACAAACTCGAACACAATGTAAATAGAAAATTGCCAATCTGTGAGTTTGGTTGAGATATCTTAAACAAAAAAAAAAAGTTTTTCATTCTAAATCGCACAAATCAATCGTTGTGCTTGTGTGTATCAGCGAAATACGAAGTTATGCCAACGTTTTACTGCTTTACACTGAAAAAATGAAATGAAAGCAGATTCGAGCTGTCGCATCGTTACAGTTGGCAGCGGAAAGAGAGCAAAGCATTAGTGGACAGTGCATGATAAAAGTCTAGCGCTGTGCAGTCTCTCCTCATTGAACGCAGCTCAGCGACTGACATCGAAAAGGATCAGCCGATTAGATGCTGCTGAGAGAACAAAAAGACGAAGAGGCGCATCGTAAGAGAGCAAGCCGCCGAGCGTGCTATTTATAGAACACGCATATTCTTACTCTCTATACGTGTGTAGGCTGCGACGCCGGCAGAATTATGAGCTCCTATCGCATGGGATAGGCCTTAGGTATTTTGGACACCACTGTTCTCAGACGGACATGTCTAACTCGAATCGACTGTATTGATGCTGATCAAAAATATACATAGTCTACGGGATCTGTCTGTTACATAAATGTCACAAAAATCATTATACCCCTTGCTGCACATTTGCAATGTGCACAGGGTATACATAAAAAGCGAAACGAAATGTCGTCACGATTTGTCAGTTACAGTTGAGTGAACTCGCGATCTTAACTCAACTAATATTTCAATGAACTGCAACATCAAAAATAATAATATCAACAAATCAACGAATGAAATAGTTCTCTCTCAATTCTCAATTCAAGTTTAACTTGGCTTAGTTATAAACACATTATTATAATAACCATGAGTTTCTTGAGATGAGAGCACAATTAATCACTTGGTTTTTTAATTCAACTGATTTATCTAATTCAGTATAATTTTGAAACAAAACAGATCTACATACATAAATAGTTCTCTTTAAATTCAAGTTTAACTTATTATAATCTCATTATTATTATAACCATGAGTTTCTGAAATGAGAATTAAATTCAACACTTGTATTTTTATGTATGTACATAAGTGATTTATTTGGCTCTGGTTTTGTTTTGAACTGTTGTCTATAATAGTTTTTATGGATCATGGAATTTTAAACTGAACATGGAGGACAACTGGCACATTTCAGGGGCTTGACAAGGCAATCAATCTGTATGATTTATCTCTGACGAAGCAAATTTAAAACAGAACATGAACATGAACATGAAAACCTTATCAATTCAAAGTTTCTACACTGATAAAGAAATGTTTATTTTTTTCGCACATTTCTTAGTCAAAAATTCTATGTTTTGAGATAACCTTTCAGATCTTTCGAAAAATGCGTAGTACTTTTCTTATTTAAAAAAAAAAAAAAAAAATGTCGTTTAAAAATTGTATATTTATTTTGTAATGTAAAATCAGAGATCTTCCGTGAGTTTTTAAACTTAAATATTTTTCATTGACTTGATTGGATTTTTCTAGGCTTTCCGCAAATGCTGGATCAATTATAATCAACTTAACTTTTTCTTCTATTCGGTCAATAACATGAACTTTAAATTAATTTAATTTTTACTTTTTTTAAGTTTTAGGTCAATTGTCAAAATTAATTTACTTGTTTGCGACTGCTCTTAAATAGTAGCTAAATATTCAGATAAAGCAGGGATTGCAGATAAGAGTTATGAGTGGTAAAAAAATCAAGCAATAAAAAATGACTGGAAAATTACTACCTAAGAAAAGGTTAAATTTTCCTTTTTCAATTTTTATTTTGAAAATTTTTTTTTTTCTTCAACAAAAGCAACATCAGCAGCTTTTAATTATTATCAAAAATATGTTTCAAATTATGTCTGGTAGATGACGTCGGTAGGTACGCCTGAAGGTATTGCGCAGACCGTCTTTCATGGCATGTTTGGAACCGCAACCGAGGATCTGGGTGTTTTGGCGAGTATCACCAATCAGAGCTGCAGCTAGTCCACCCGTCGACTTCTTGATGATTTCCTCCCCTTCCTCCCCTTCCTCCTTTTTTTGTCCGCTTCGGGCTCTGCCGCCATTTTCTTTGCTCCTAGGTCCTCTTCCGTGCATATTTTTCTGACCGCTATCTAATGAATTGATACATCCTCTCCCAGCTGTACCCAGTTGCTCTCCAATAGCTCCAACAACTCCCTCTTCATATAAGTTATTATCTCCGAATACTTCATCTGTGATTTACCTTCTATTTGTTTCGCTTAATAGGTTTGGAATTCGTCTCTTTCAGCTTGTGACCAACTTCCGCTACACACACACACACCAGTTTTCCGGAACCAAATATCACAACTTTTCAGAATTTTAATAACTTTATACTTTCAGTTTTTAAAATTAAAATTTTTTTTTTTATTATCGTGGTTGAGCCCCAAATGTAAGGTGCTATATTTATTTAGTAAACAAATAATTAATGTTTTTGAATGTGTAGATATAATGCCTTGTGTTCGGATCTCGGCATTTCGAACTCCACAGGCCTACTCTGATCTATCCAGCCTACTTATTATTCTTTACATTTATAATAAATAATAATAAAAATAATAAATAATAATAAAAATTATACATAAGAGTAATTTTTAAATTTTTAATTTAAAGTTAAAATAACTCTTATTTGCAATTTTTATGACAAAAATTAAAATGACTCTTATTTCATAACTTTTTTCATAAAACCTATAAGAGTTACGATCCCTGAGATAAATAAAGTATTGACAAATCGTGTTTTTAGACATTTACAGCACTGAAAGTGATTTTTAGCTGCATTCCCATAAGAAAATGCATTGAAAACTTGTGTAAATACGTAAAAATCGTAGAAACAAGTTTAACCAATAAATTAGAACAGAGATTTATTGCTGGCATAAATGAAAACAGATTTATTATATATGTATGTGTATATTGCATATATGTATATTCCCTTGCACTGAAAATTGAAACACTTTTACTTTTAAACGAGTTGAACGTAATCTTGGCTGCCTTATCGAGTGTCAAATGATGTGACATGATTGTCTCTGAAGTGTCTCTAATGTCTGTTCACATTGCTATAGAAGATGATTAGAAGCACGACAATTCAATTACGTATATGTACGTGCAGATAATTCTAATGTAGGCTTCAAAGAATAATATAATAATATTCTATTCTATTCTCTTATTCGCATGACAGTCACGTTTTATTTTTGTTTTGTCAAATGTTACTAATTTATATGATTTAACGATCTGTTTGGGATTAATGTGTTTGTAATTGTTGAAAGTTCACTTACCTCTTCTTCCGAATTTTCCCACTTTCACAACGTAGCTGAGATCCTTGAATAAAATTTGGGGTGCATATAAACCCACTCCATATTCCATATTTCCTATTAAAAAACTGTTGTTGTATATTTAAAGCCTATACAAGATATATGTACATATAAATATACAAAGGTGTTTTATTGCCAACATAATTCACTCAAGCTGCTCATTTCATTAAGTAACCTCTATTAATTATAGTTAAAAATCTCTCTATTTTTATATATTATACCAAATGAACACATATATTTATTTTGTTAGACTTTATGTATAAAGTTTATTTAAAAGGTCTTGGGTTTATCATTTCTTTTAGTCGAAAATAAAAGCTTTTGAAATACGCAAATAAAATCGGATGACGAACTGAACTTTATTGGACCCCTGATAGTATTTTTTGTCATATTCAGATTCATTCTAAAATTGCGTCAACGCGCGTGGCATTTAATAACTTTATCAACAGAGCAAAATGGATGAGAGATTAGCTCAATCATAAGCAAAATAATATTGGCGATATGTTTGGCCTATTGCAATATTATAATTAGATACACATTTTATTAAAGTGTTCTTTTTTTGTGAGCTAGCAAAGACCAAAAATAAAATAATAAAAAACTTTAAACCTTATGACATTAAAAATAATTTTGGTCTCGATGCATTATCTTTTTGACCAAAACTTTTAGTTTCAAGACAAAAATTAAAATGCTAAGGCCTTCGTATTAAAATAAAATCGTCTGAGAAAATATTTTCTGTTATAATAAAACTAAAATATTGATGTCCAATACTGACTCCAAATATGAACAATTTTTGAGTTTATTTTTTGAAGATAACCAATAAGCAAAACAATTTTTAACACAATCGGAAAATAAACACAGTGATGATTAAAAGAATTAGGGCCTTTTTTTTCAGTGTACATATAAACCTTAGATATTAGACAATCTGCAAAATTGAGGCGATTTTGTTTTTTTTAATAACTTAGTAGCCAATGTGATATATGTTTAAGCTCTATTGAGAGCAGCTGAAAAAGCAGTTTGCCAACTGTAGCCCCGGAAAATTAAAATATAAATACAAATATAGCTTTTAATTGACTATTTGGAAGATTCGGATGAAGAGATGAGTGATAATTAGCCCTTAGAAAATCTATAATTTCAGACAACATTTTTTCAATGAGTTGGATAACAGTGTATTTATTTGAAGATTCTGCTTTTAAAAAATGGCTTAAACAAGCGCAACCAATTCCTCTATTTATTTGGTGTTGAATTTGCATTATTTTGTCTTTTCATTGTGTAATTTTTCAATGTCTTCCGAAAATGCACTGCTTTACAGAACAGTGTTGCCATAATTTGAACATTTTTTCCATTCACAATTCCACGTGATATATAAATTTATAAATTGTTTGAAATACCTAAAATTTCTTATGGAACATATAATTTGACTTACTATGTGAACTACTTATGTGAGAAAGGATGTTTTCTTTTTATCTTGTGTGTTTAGGGACTATACTTTATGTGCTTCAACTTAAAGTATATACTGTATGAAGCTCTTGTTATCTGCTGATATTCCTAATGATGATGAACAGTTGATTCAGTTTACGAAACTTGGGCTATAACTCACTCGATTTAAATAGGAAAGTGTTAACGAGCTTGTAAAGTTTATTATCAAATTAGTTGAGTTGTTTTTAGTTGGGTCTTTAATGATTAATAAATTGAGATTTTGCCACCGAATCATTTGAAGTGTGCCACGAGACTGATGCGATGGGAAATTCTCGTATCCATTGGGAAGCTGGGAACCTGGAAAACTGTGTAGTTGTAGTTGCAAATCCCGATTCAAGCTGTTTAGCGGTTTTAATTACAAGTTGGAATTACAGCTAGTGATTAAATATAACCTCGCCAGCCAGACAGCCTACTAATATATAGATGAAAGGCTCGACAAGTTCAACAACAACAACAACAACAACAGCAAAAAAAAAAAAAATAATATTAATAATAATAATGAGTTGCAACTGAAGAAAATACTTTGATCATGTACGGAAAATGTGCGAGTTTTAACAAAGAATTTGGGAACTCAAAAAATAAAAAGACACTTTAGCCTTAAACACGATTTTTTTTGTTTATAAATATACATAAGTATATATAGTAAATGCTACGGCGAGGTTAAATGTTTAAATACTTCCAAGTAGTATTTAATTCAAGTGGGTTCAGAAGTTATGATGAATTAACTCATACCAAGTACTCATAAAAATGTCTAGAATTTCTAGAAAATAAGCTCACTGATTATATGTCTATTTCTAACATTTTCATGATTATATATTGCACTTAATTGCATCAAGATCGGATTTAAAATAGTTTAAAATTTACAAATAAAATTTAAATACTATTTATGCCTTAGATTGAATAATGAAAACTTGTCTGTAGCATTCTTTTTTACTTTTGACTCGATATACCGATATATATATTATGATTAAGTTACCTTTAATTACAGGTCATCTCCTTGTCCAGCAGACCCAGCACTGCAAATTCTGTTTATTTGAATCTCGACTGCAAAACTCTTAAATATATACGTTATAGTTTTTTTTAAACGGATCTTGAACATTGTCCTACTGCCTTTGCATTTAAAACTTTGTTCGGCTTATTAATGAAATGTAATGCAATAATCTTATAAGATTCCTTTGCATATTTAGACAGAACTACTTAGTATTTGATTTATAACCATAACAAAAGGGAATTACAATATAAATACAAGTATATTTTAAATCTAATTGTTGATTTTGCATTGTGAATTGCGTGTGAATTAACTGAATAAATTAAGTAGTCGCAACTACTTAACTGAATAAACAACATTTAACTAAATCATAAAAACAAAACATGCAATTAATTTGTAATTTATTTAGTTTATTTATTAATTGTTAAGCAAATAAACTTAAATTCAAAAGTCAACGCTATTAATTTTGTTGATTTGAGCTCATGGGTTTATGTCTCGACTAAACTAAAAGCTGCTTTGCTGTTTGGGTAATTAGTCAAGTTTCATTGCTGCTTGAGCTCGTGTGTTTATGTCTCGGCTAAACTAAAATCATCATTGTCGTTTGGGTAATTAGTCAAGTTTCATTGCTGCTTGAGCTCATGGGCTTATGTCTCGGCTAAACTGAAAGCATCATTGGTGATTGGGTAATTAGTCAAGTTTCATTGCTGCTTGAGCTGATGGGTTTATGTCTCGGCTTAACTAAAAGCTTCATTGCCGTTTGGGTAATTAGTCAAGTTTCGTGCCAACGAAAGCTTTGTGTGTCGATGCTTGTGCTCATAGCAGCGAGCTTTTAACACAGTGCAATCATATTAAAATTCGAGACATTAAGACATTATAAACAACAGGTCTAATATTAACTATTAATTGTGTTAAAACTAAAATTTAATAAAAATAAAAAATGGAATTTATACTTAAATTAAATATAAAATTTCGGATAAGTTTAAAAAATAATAATAATATTATGGATATATGGATATATATAATATGGTTAATAATATTTAATTTAATTTGTTACTAAACAATTAATTCGGTTTAAAGACAATAAACAATATTTTATTTCGGTTTCAGTTACGTTTACCAATGACAATCGGTTAACACCGGTTTTATTCCCTGCTGTGTAGTAATATATTTGAATATGTTGTCATTAATTAAAATAAATAATATAGATTGTTAATGTTCCATATTCTTGTGTTATTTAAAGCTGCTTATCGCCTTAGAATCATATCTAAACAAACTTGAGGATTGTCTGTGGTGAAGTTATGTGAATTCCACTGCCATTGGCGTTGGCGTTCAATGTTGGCCAAGTGATTGAGCCCAAATCAAAATGTTGTCAAACAGACTGAATTATTAAATAGGAATTGTCGTGGTCCGACATCTGTCTGTCTGTCTGTCTGTCTGTCTGTCTGTCTGTCTGTCTGTCTCTCTGTCTCTCTGTCTGTCATTATGGCAATCTGCGACAACATTTCGCTATTTGTCGCCCATTTTGTGTGTGGGGTACACTCAGAAAAAAAATAAAGTTTTCCTTACTCAAACGGAGGATATTCAAGTACAAATGATTTTCAAAAGCTGACAGATATCGAATAAAATAAATTTTTTTTTTAAGTTCGCTTTTTTCCAACGCTGGATATCATAAAATCAAACCGAAACGAATATCGGTTTCAATTACGATTTCGGTTATGTTCGCATTTAGGTTTCCGGTTATCGGTTACGTAACGGTTACCGATTTTTTTTGTATGCTTCGGTTTCGAAATACCGTTATGATTTCGGTTCACAGCTAAAATTATTTGAAGCGTGTAAAGCATGTAAATTGAAAAACAAATATTTAAAAATGAAAAGTTTATTTATTGAAAATTTAAAAATTAAAATAAAAATCAAATTTAATTTTGAAATCCAGAATTAAACCTTAATAACATAGTTAAATTTTAACCGCAACGAAATGAACCGTTAGGGATGAATCGGTTTCTAAACGGTTATTTCGGTTGGAATAAATTAAGCTTTTCAGTAGCGGTAAAATATAAAAGTTTTTTTTTGTTGATGGTTTTTGTTGCGGTTACCAATTGCAATCGGTTAGTACCGCTTAACGGTTACAGTTATGGTTTCGGTTTTAATCACTGCATAAAATAAACTTTTGTATTTTATTTTTTTTTGGATTAATCTTAGTCTGTTAAAGATCGGATCATACACATGAATCTTATCAATCTTCATATTTTAGTTATATTTAATCTTAAAATATACTTTTTAATAACATAAATCGCAACTACCATAAAATAATAGTGTCTTTCATTAATTTTTCTGAGTGTATTATTGTTTTTTTTATTGTTTGGTGTCTCCGAAATATCAGTTGTATCTTAGTCTTAGTTTTTGCCCACTAAAAATGTGCTGTGATTTTTTCAATCAAAATTTGAAAGCCAGCATAAGCTGGGCGGGATTTGGTGAATTGTGATGACCCCGCGAGACCGTTGACCCCCTGCCCCCCGCCCCTCATTTATTGATGCCAGCTGACATCTTCACGCCATGTGCGTGAATTTGCTTTGTCTTATTTTCATTTCATTTTGCCATTGGGTTTTATTTGTTGTCTGTTATCTATTTGTGTTTGCATTGCTTTCATTCTGGTCATAAGGCGACAATCGTTGTCATCATCATCATCATTATCATCATCATCATCATCATCATTATCATCATCAGCAATAAGGGCGTTTGGTAATCCACGGATGATGATATTTCCCAAAACTAAATCAAAGCGAAATCGAATCGAATTTATTGTCATCTTCATTTTGCGCCTCAGATTATGCTACACAGATTTCTTTTTCCCCCCAGAAAACAGAATGGAAATGGGAATGGGAATGAGAGGGAGAAGAAGAAGTCGCTTCAGTTTTGTTGGGTTTCAATTTCGGTGTGAACTTTCGCTTTGGAAATGGGGACTCACTTGGGTTTCCTTTGGGTTCAGCGCCGCAATTTTGATGCCCCTGAAGCTACAGGTTATGATGCTATGCCCTCTCTCTCCCTCTCTCTCTCTCTCTCTCTCTCTGTCCGTCTGTCTGTAAGTTTACTTTGGCATTTCATCTGCGTTTTGTTTTTGTGTCGCCCCCACAATTTTACTGATTGTGATTGTTGTACAATATACAGAGGTGGTCAAAAGTATTTACACAACACTTAACGTTAAATCTACTCGTAATTTGAACTTACTTCAGTTAAAGTTTGGTATCAATGGAAAGGTCTCTTGAATTCCTTTCAAATGATACAAAAGTTTCCTTAACCCATTAAGTACCCACTGATAAATTTAAGTTTTTGTAAAAGTCAATTTTTTTGACTTTTTTCCTGGGTCTCGAACAAAAAATGTTTTGATGCTAAAAGTTTCTTCAAACAATTAAAATAGTGACTGCAAAAAAAAATTTTAAAAAATCTCTTCGCTAGTATTTTTAATAATTTTTTGAAAACTGCCAAAAAGGCACTTTTTCCTCATTTTCGTGCAAAAAGTGCCTTTTTGGCAGTTTTCAAAAAATTAAAAAAAATACTAGCAAAGAGATTTTTTAAAATTTTTTGCAGTCACTATTTAAATTGTTTGAAGAAACTTTTTGCATCAAAACATTTTTTGTTTGAGACCCAGGAAAAAAGTCAAAAAAATTACCTTTTACAAAAACTCAAATTTATCAGTGGGTACTTAACGGATTAAACAAATTTTGGTATCATTTGAAAGGAATTAAAAAGACCTTTCCATTGATACCAAACTTTACATACAAGTAAGCTCAAATTACGAGTACAATTAACTTTAAGTGTTGTGTAAATACTTTTGACCACCCCTGTATAAGTGTATGTATTTTTTTATATCTCTTTTTTTCTTCTGTTCCTTTCTCTTAGTTTTCTGGTTCAAGCAGCTGCAATCAAAAATACATCAGAGTTTGATACCCAAACTAAACATGTACAGATCCAGCTCAATATCATAAAATATATTTTCTTATTTTTGTCATAAAAGATTTGTATATTTTTTACTTAAACAATTTTCTGCTACCTTTAGTGGCAACTAAACCTCGTTTAACATTTACATTTAAAACAGTGGTGACCAAAATGCCTAATGCATATCTCGTGGGAAAGACAGAGAGAGAAAGAGTACATGTGTTCTATAAATAGCACGCTCGGCGGCTTGCTCTCTCACGATGCGCCTCTTCGGCTTATTGCTTTCTCACGAAGCATCTGTTCGGCTGATCCTTTTCGATGTCAGTCGCTGAGCTGAGTTCAATGAAGAGAGACCGTACAGCGCTGGACTTTCATCATACACTGCAACTGTTGCTTTGCTCTCTTTACGCTGCCAACTGCAACGATGCGACAGCTCGAATCTGCTTTCATTTCATTTTTTCAGTGTAAAGCAGTGAAACGTTTCGTTGACTTCGTGTATCGCTGCTAATCACACAATTTTTGATTGTGTGAGTTTGGACACCACTGATTTGAAACCCATACAGATTTGTGCATCTAATTAAATTCAATAAATAATGAATGATCTAATGTTGCATTTTATTGCTCAGTTGTATGGTTTGGACGCTGCCGCCACGACGACGATCAAAGAATGGCTCCGGTTGATCGTTCAACACACCAATGGCGGTCACAGCCGCGAATCCTCCGTCACCGCGATTGTCGCCCATCACGTGACCTGCTCTCCTGAGATACTCCACGATTTTGTTGCTCACATCCGACTCGTAGTCCAGGCGCATCGGTATCAGCTGATGGTGCAGACGTCCGTCGCTCATGGCTTTGCCCATGGACTCGTGCCGTATGAGATACTTGATGATGATTGAAGCCACGCTCGTTGTGATCTTGGTGCCGCCAGCAGCACCGACCAAGAGGCGCACATCGCCATTGGCATCGACAACTATCGAGGGACTCATCGAGGACATGGGTCGTTTGTGCGGATAAATGTAGTTGGCGGGCGATGACGGTACGCCGTAACTGTTGATGACGCCCGGCGTGGAGAAATCGTCCATCTGGTCATTCAAAATAATGCCCGTTTGTGTGGACGCCACTTTGGTGCCAAAATCGGTGTTAATGGTGCTCGTTATGGATACGGCATCGCCATTGGGCGCCAGCACATTCATATTGGCGGTACCGTGATCCGGTTCGACAGTGAAATTGGCACCATAATCCCGATAATCCTGCGACGTCGCGTCATCCTTAATCAATGCTCTCACGCTCCTCACCAGCTCAGTGCCCAGTATTTGATCCAGTTGCTCCTTGATGCTCGCGCCCAGCTCCGGATCGTTCTCATAGTCACCCAAATTGGAGCGCTGACCGTACGCGTGCTTGAAGGTCTCCACCACTCGCTGCCAGTAGATGCCCTCGTCATCCGTAGACAGATCACTCAGTACATTCAGTATGAAGGCGAGGATCGGACCGCTTGTCGGCAGAGGCGTTGTATATAGTGTGAATCCCCCGGTCACCTTTGCCTTTGTAATGCCATCACCATCACCATCACCATCGCTGTGCCAGCGTACTCTGTAATTGATAAATACTGCGTGATATTAAAAAAAAACCACATCGATTGAAACAACAATTCAAACTGAAACTGATCACTAAATGCATTCTTTAAACAGTTTTAATATATTCTCATAATTGAAATACAATGTACAATATCATAAACAGCTTACAATTCATTAAAAAGTCGCATTTCTCGAACCATTTTCAATTTAATAGAAATTGGTTGAATATTTTGATCAATTTGTTAATATCAGATATAGATATAGATACACAGTCGAACTTCCCTAACTCGAATCACCATTATCCAGGAAAAAAGTTCGAGTTAAGAAGACTTCGAGTTAGGGAATTTTTTTTTTTTTGTGTTTTAAATGAAACTACAAACGCATTCAATCATAAATACATTTCAAATTTAAAATTTTTCTTGTTATTTTCAACAAAAATAGATTCCAGTTTATTCAAGACCTGCTAATATGTATTCACAAAAATTGGTTTCTTCGTTCCTTTGCTGTATCCAGAAGAAGTTCCCAATTCAAATGTCATCATAATTAATATTTCATTTTTTAATATAATGAAAAATGTTTTTGCTGAGATACCACATTTTACAGCAACTTCAATTTATTTGGTCTAATTTCAAATTCCTTAACTACTAATAAGTTTGAATATTTCTTTAAACATTTTTTATCATTTTAGTACACTGATGCGCTGACAAATAAGTTCATTTCGAACATCTTTCCTATAGCAATTTCACAAGCTTAAGTAATTTTTGATGCAATGTTCTATCATATTGCATCACCATATGTTAACGTACATCAATATTCCAAATCCAAACGAGTCGGTAACAAAAGCATATAAAAGAAACGAAAAAAAGATTCAAACTTTATTGGAGATTTTTCCGAAAAATTCGACTTACAGAAGCACGGGCCAATATTTTTGTTCGAGCTACGGAGAAATTCGACTTTTGGAAGTTCGAGTTAGGGAAGGCTTTTTGTATGAAATTTGCTCAGTAAATGCTATTGCCACTCGATTTTGTTCGAGTTAGAGAAAATTCGAGCTAGGGAAGTTCGAGTTAGGAAAGTTCGAGTTAGGGAAGTTCGACTGTATATGTATAGACAAAGATAGATATAGATAGATGATATAGATTGGTTCTTCTGTGAAACTTTAATGTGCTTTTCAGCATTATTAAAGAACGAATAGCTTTTGTCATTTTCGAACAAAATTGAAATTGCTTTAAATATTGTATCAATATTTTTATCTGTTGGTGAGAAACTGGATTATGCTTACTCGAGGCGAGCTTTAATCTGTCGTCGTGATAAGTTCTTTATCTGAAGCTTTAATGAGCTTTTTATAACTAAATTAATTATCTAATTTCCACTGTCATATCCCAAATTTGAACTTAAATTGAACTTAATTAGTTATTCACTTAAAGCTTTAATGAGCTTCAAAGTTTCTTAAAACAAAGCTCTGTAAAACTTACTTGAAATTCTTATGCTTACTCGAGACGAGCTTTAAGCTATCGTCATGATTAGTTCTTTGTCAAAAGCTTTAATATTCTTTTTTTAACTAAAATAATTATCTTATTTCCAGTGTCATTTCCCAAATCTGATCTTTATTTGAACTTAATTAGTTTTTCACTTGAAGTTTTAATGAGCTTTCAAAGTGTCTAAAAACAAGGATCTTTAGCCATAAAACTTACTTGAAATTCTTAAGATCCTCGAGGGTGATGATGCCACCCAAGCGTTGAACGTCCTCGACAAACTTGCGGCCCGTCTGTCCGCCGTCGTAGAACTCGCCAACTCCGTTGTTGGCAATACGTTCCAGGGTTTCGGCCAATTTGGTGCGCTTCATGTAATCGTGCTCCACATGCGGCTCGCCACGGTCGTTGAGGAACATGGCGGATAGACCCGGATCGTTCTGGATGTGCGTCAGCTCGGACTTGATGGCGGCGGCCAGAAAGCGGGAGACAACGTGTCCCTCGCGCGCCATTTGGATGGTTGGCTGGAAGAGTTGCTTCCACGGCAGACGGCCGTACTTCTGATGCATTTCCCAGTAGCCAAGGAGCTCGCCCGGCACCCCAGCGGCCAAGGCGCCCGTTACCTTCTCTTGGCCCACAAACATATTCCTGTGCGCCGCCTTGGGCGCCCATTCACGGGCAATCAGCGTTTCCTTTTTGCCCGTGCGTCGGGTGTAAATGGTGGCCGCAAAGCCGCCACCGATGCCCATCGAATTGGGCAACATGACGCCCTCGCAGAGCAAAGTGGCAATGGCAGCATCGACCGCTGAGCCGCCATCCTGCAACATGCTGCCGCCAATCTCGGCACATCCCATTCCGTTGGATGCAACGGCGCCGGATCGCAGTCCAAGTGCGTGGGACAGTGTTATACTTGTGACCAGGAGAGCTGCAATCACCTGCCATGCAATCAACTTTTGATTTAAGACAAGTCTCATTTTTACAGCTTTTTATTAAAAAGAAACAACAACTTAATTGAGAAAATCACAATAATCAGCTTTACAGCTATTTTGTCACTTTTGCCACTTATAATTCTCAACTGGTTCTAACCAGTTGAACAGTTTTCGATTGCTCAATAAAATCAATAACGGGTTAACAGCTATTTTGTCACTTGTGCCACTTATAATTCTCAACTGGTTCTAGCGCTTCAACAAAATCCGAACTGTTAACCTGTTGCGTTTGACTTCGACTGATGGCCCTGTTAAACACCGAGTCCATTTCAATTGTTCTATTCAATTCGTAATTCTCTACAGTTTTTCGCATTATGTAACAAATAAGCTATGGATATTGATTATGCAGGCTTGACGGTTATAGAAATTGTGATTTGACAATAATAAAATATATAATACTTTGTCTTTTATTTCTTTTAAAGCCTTTAAAAAATATTCAAATATATCAGGGACCGTAACTGTCATACGATTTAAAATAAAAATTGCAAATTAACAATTATTTTAAAATTTATATTTTAAAGTTACCAAATAACAATTATTTTTTATTTTTATTGTAAAAATTAGAAATAAGTGTTTTTCACAACTTTTAATTAAAAATTGAATTTTAATGATTATTTTTGACTTTTTAAATAAAAATTAAAAATAAGAATTAAATTTGATTTATATATTATAAACTGAAAATATAAGTTTTTGGCTGATATCGATAGCTCCGACGGAATTTGGTGTATATCATTTTACATGATTTACATTTCCTTCACATTGAGGTTTTAAGTTGAAATTAGCATTCATAACTCTTATTTGCAGTCCCTGAAATATATCAAAAGTTTTTCAATTGTAACAAATCACTATCAAACCACTGTGCCGCTGCCATTATAATTAGTCTTATCAAATTTGTTACATAAAGCTCTTATCGTTTGGTGGGACAAATTTCATTAGTTGTACTGAACTTACTTAACCAACCTATAACTGATTGTGGTCATAAAGTTATGAAACTTTATTAAATTAAACTGGTTCATTAAGCTTTAAAGCATGTATGCCGTTCTATTTGCATCTATGTATATGTATAATTGGAAGCTTAAATCAGAACGACTTACACAATTTAACAAATTTTGATGTAAGCTAAAAGCGGAATATTCTCAATTTGAATAAATATAAAAACAGAAATGAATGCCGAAACCAATACTAGATCCGTAAACCGGTAATAACCGATTATAATTGGTAATTGTCGTTCCTAACCACAATTTTGGGTTTTTAAATTTCATTTGAAAATAAGTCCCAATAAATTGAAAAAGCTTTTATGAAATCAATTTTTTTTTGTTTTATTCTAGAAAGATGACAAAAAAATAATTGTTGTAAACCAATATCATATATTTATTTTGAAACTGAAATAATCAAACAACAGGTAACTATTTTTCGATAACCGATAACCGGTTTAATATCCAACTTAAAAATGTTGATTTAATTAATTGCTAGAGCTTTAAAGCCGCTAGTTGGATTAGTCGCAGTCAGAGCTAATGAAAGCTTTATAAAGGGTGCACACAACTTATATTAACATACAAAAAAAAAAAAAGCTTTCCTAGTGCTTTACTGCTCGAGCTTTTAAGCTGCTAGTTGGATTAGTCAGTGAACACAACTTTTAATTTAAAGGAAATTGTAAAGTCATTTATTAGGATACAAAAGCTTTCCTAGTTCCAAATTGATGGAGCTTTAAAGCTGCTAGTTGGATTAGTCGCAGACAGCGCCAATGAAATTGTAGCTTTACAAAGGGTGAAAGTCACTTAATGAGTTGTTCCTGCAAACTGATGCTGACGTGTTGGGTAGCCCACAAAAAAGTGAATGACGGAGGTTGATTCACTTTCGCCAGCAATTAGTTAGAAGAAAGTTGGCTGATTGGTCGACTGCTTGGCATGTTGCATGCAACGGTAACGGTAACGGTAACAGTAACGGCTGCCTACTGACTCGTATGAAACCCATTGAAATAGAAATTAAATTTGTGACTAATTGTTTTCAAGTTAAGTACGCAAGCCAAACGTTAACGCAACCATTTTGAAAAGGCGTTCGTGCAACGGTTGCACTGACAGCAAAAGCGACACTGTGTGTATTGTATGTGAATGTGTGTATTGCATGTGTGTGTGTGTGTGTACCCTGCAGTACGGGCGACTAGCGAAAGCTTAGGCAATTGCCTAAGGAATTTGTGATGGGTACAGGGCTTTTTTCTTATGCATTTTTCAGCTACATGCCCGCTAAGCTAACGATTTGCCTAGCTCCAAATGAATTGAAACATCTTTAGGACAAGGTAGCTGGGTATTTCGCTAGGTACAAAGGAACTAGTGATAAAATTAAAATAGGCACTCTTAAAATTCAGATTATTTTTTATGGTTCTTTATACACTTTAAACCTAAACATATATTTTTCTGACTTTATTTTATAATTATTCCTTTATGTTTTAGTTAGAAACAGCGTCTGTAATGCAAAATTGTGAATAAATTGTTCATAAATAATTTGTATTATATTGTATACTGGATAAAAATATTGAAATCACTTAAAAAATATTAACCCTTTTATTTGAATACAATAATTTTTGTTTAATTATTAATTTTTCTTAAATAGTTTAAATTTTTTTTTAAAAATTCTTTTCGTTTTTCTTTGCTTACGTTTGGTCGCTTATTTTGCTTTCGCGATTTTACTGTTTTTCTGTTATTCGTTGTATAATAATTTTTTTTTAACTATTAATTTTTCTAAAATAATTTAATTTTTTTTTTTAAATTCTTTTGAATATAATAATTTTTTTTTAATTATTAATTTTTCTTAAATAGTTTAATTTTTTTTTTTAAAATTCTTTTCGTTTTTCTTTGTTTGCCTTTTGTCGCTAATTTTGCTTTTGCGATTTTACTGTTTTCCGTTATTCGTTGGCATACCAAGCGCCCTCTGCATTACTTGAAGCTAACGATTTAGCTAACGACTAGTGAAACTGAGCCAAACTGTAGGATATTATGTGTGTGTGTGCTGTTAGTGTGTGTGTGTGTTGTGTGAGTGTGTGTTTTGTATGTGCGTGGCACGTAGCAAACCGCGATCCAGCTGCCAGAATTGGTTTTGGTTTCGTCGTCTGCCGTTGACGTTGCCCCAAATGCTGAAATTGCTGCAGCCGACAGCAGCGGCTGATTCAGTATGTGTGTGTATGCGAGTGTGTGTGTGTGGTTTGTCTCTTTCATATTAACCTCCACTTTCATGCTATAGCCATTCTTATCCATGTTGCATTGATTTTATGCGCTTACACACATTTTTATCAATTTTTATTTGCTGCTCGGCAGCTGCAACAATAATTTTGTTGCATGTCTGCCTGCGGTTTGCCGCAATGCCACAGATTTCATTCTGTCTACGTGGGTGTGGGCTGATAAGGCAGTCAATAATGTTATCTATGGACAAGCAAAAATAACATTAAACTCTTTCTTGTTTTAAAATGTACTATGACAAAGTCTGGCTAAGCAGAAAACTATAAATATGGACAATTCTATTTAACTGGCAACAAAGACTTTTATTTAGTTTATTAAATTTAAATTAAGTTATAATATGGGCATTTCCACAGACTGTGAATTTAGCCCAATAACGTAACATTTATCGTCAACTCACATCTTGTGAAATTGTTTTCCAAAAATGTTTTCAAGTTATTTATTTAATTTCTTAAAAATTGTCTTCCAAAATGGACCGTTTTGTATTCTAACTATTACACTAAGTAAGATTGTAACATTAACCATTTTAATACATAGAAATATATATAGAAGATTTAATTTAAAACAAGTTTCACAAGCTGTTTTCAATATATCGAAACATTTTTATATATCGAATAAAATTTGATGATTAAATTCTTGACACAAACTAGGTGGCAATCTTGTCACGTTCGCGATGTCGCGTCACAAATCACTAATAAAACTTGTAAAATAAATAAAATAATAGTAATATATGAATATAATTCCTTTAAATGGAAAACTACATTATTTTATTGTGGTTTAAGAGTAATCTTTTCCTTTTACTGACATTCGCATTTTTCAAGATGAAGTCAAAAACGACGTCCATTTTTTGTCGCGTTCGCGATGCATTGTTTTTCTGTAATAATTCAAAAACGACAAGTTCTCAAATCTGATCTTTTATAATAAAAATAGTCTTGATAAAATGCATTAAACACGTTATAAAAACATTTTTGAAAATGTTAATTTTTTGCCATTTTTTTTTTCATTTAATCATTGTTGCGTTGTCGATCTGGGAAATACCCATATTTATTTCAAAGTCTGTACATTCTAAGTTAATTATGCGTTCATCATAAATTTGGCACTTTAATGGTGAGTGCTTACAATTAGATCCGCATATTGTGTTAATTTAACAATAATATCCTGAATGCCTAAAAATATCCTGAATAACTAATAAGATCAAACAAATAGAAAGGTGTGGATGGCTGATGTGTAAGTGCCTAAAAGCATGCAAAAAAAAATATTTTAAATTTATTTAAATAAGCAACAGGTAACCTAAAGTCGGTAGCTCGACTATAGCCTTTCCCCCTATTTTTTCAGTGAATCCACAGGGTACTTCAAGTTTGCATTTCTGCAGCATATTAATTTGTTGACGACTGTACATTCATGTATTTTCATAATACCCATAACTAGGCCCGAGGCAATGTCGAATGCCATATGAAGTTGTCAATTGCAAGAGATGTGTGTGTGTATGTGTTGTTGAGTATCTGTGTATCTGAGGTTTTCATTCGATTTGTAACAAGCGAAAAAAAACAAAGAAATGGGAGATGAAGAAGTGAAGGGGCGAGGAGCACAAAAGGACAACACACAAAGTAGCACAACAAAGAAGAGCAAATTTGTTTTTGATAGAAAGTCATGTCAAAAACAATGGCCCAACTATTGTCATACGTTCTGCCTCCCTCTCTTTTTTTTGCTGCTCCCTTTTTTTGTTGATATATTTTTTAAATGTTTTTTTTTGTTATATTTTTTTCGGGTAGAGAGAAGGGGATTGAAAAGGGGGTCAGCACTTGAAAAGTGCGCCCAGCGTTGAGTTGACCCTCATCAAAAGCTAACTAAAACTTTTCTTTATATTTCCCTCGCTCTTTCTATCTCTGTATCTCTATCTCTATCTGTATGTCTGTATCTGTATTTTCTGTTGGCCAAAGTGGAAAATAAATGATTCCACAGGATGACCATTTGCGTCTCTCTCTCTCCCTATATATATATATATATGGTATTTGGTCAAAAAGTTGAAAACCAAGCTACAGTTTTTGTGCCATCTGAAGAGCAAGAGCAACAACTGAAACTGAGAAACAGTGACAACAACAACAGCAACAAAAAACATCTGTGGCCCAAACAAAAGTCAAAAACTGTAACGAAATAAAAAGGCCAATAGAAATTTAAACAGTTTAAATACTCATTGAGGGGCCTGTCGTTTTGCCGATATACCCTACAAAATAACAAGTCGTTTAAATTTAAGAGATTTGGCATTTTTATCATTATAAAATTAAAAATTAAAATATAAATGGAAATTCATGCAATAATTGCAGACTTATAATTTTTAGTTGTTATTAATTACTTTTGTTTTATTATTATTAATTTATTGTCCAGCAATCTAGTAATCTGACTTTGACCAAATTAATCAGCATGTTAGAGACAGTCCTAAATATAATCTGTAAGTTTTGTTGATATATCTTAAGAAACAAAATAGTTTTTCCATACTAAAGGCAGCTACATGATATTGTAATCCATATTGGAGCAAATACAGTCAGAGTTTAAGAGACAGTCCCAAACTTACAGTCTGAAATTATCTCAGCTATGTTGTGTGAAAATTTCAGCTTGCTCTCTTTTACCGTTTGGCCTACACGTTGATGTGTCAGTCAATGAGTCAGGACAAAGAGTTTTATATACAGTCGTCGGATAAAGTATTTTGACAAAACTAAAGTTAAATATTCGCGTAATTTGAACTTACTTTATGTTAAGTTTCGCATCAATGGAAATTGAAAATTTTAATTTTTGTAAAAGTCTAAAAATGACTATTTTAACTCATTTTGCCTACTTTTCATACAAAAAGTGGCTTATTGGCAATTTTCAAAAAATTATAAAAAATACAAGCGAAGAGATTTTTGATAATTTTTTTTTCAGTTACTCTTAGAATTGAATGTGAAGAATTTTTTTGCATTAAAATATCATCATCAAACAAAAATACAAAAAAAAAATTATTTGACTAATCGAGAAAATTGCTTTTCTATTTTTTTTGTCAGTAGATTCTTCATTCATTAATTTAGTAGACAGCCCTTAAGTATGCAATATAAAATAATTTTTTTAATAGTAGAAAAACCCAAAGTGCGTGATATATAATATTTCAATTTAATTCATTTTCAATTATGTAGTTTCTCTTTTTTTTGGAATGTCTAAAAATGTGATTGTTTATTTATTTTTTTATTTAATGTCTTTCTAAACTTAAAATAAAATTAACAATTTCATATGATATTAAATTATACATATATAAATTTAAATTGACGCAGGGTATTAGAGCGTCCAATTAACTATGCGCCGCTTGTTTGTCCAGTCTGAAGGGTTAACGCACAAAGCTGCTAACTAACAACAGGCCCAATGGGCTTGTCTAGGGTTATCCAGCCCACTCGACAACCCTTGGCTTTCGCCTTTGTTGTCCAACCGAAATGCTCAGGCTTTATCCATTGAAATCCATATTTAATTATGGAGACGCCTGTTGAAAGTGGAAGCCATGTGAAGTCCTTTTGACTTTGGCAAATCCAACTGCTGCGTCAACTTAATTACGTTGCGGTCCTTATCACGATCACACGACATGCGACACACGACACACAGCAAAGTCAAGCAACATCATCATTACACTGAGAAAAAATAATCCAAATTTCCATATTTACTCAGAGAAGTTCGGAAATTCCAAAACTGAGAACACGGATTTTATTTAAAGTAAGTTTTGGGATTAACTTCAGTCTGTAAAAGATCGAATCATACTAGTTTAAGTACACAAATAACTTGATTTTATCCCAAAATATACTTGTTTCTAGTACACACCTATCTCATATTTAGGTTCGTTTCAATTTTGAAATATTCTAGTTTGACTAGTTACATAACAATCGCGAAAAATATCGTAATTAAATACCATTTAATAATAGTGTATTCTGTTGTTCACCTGATCTTCACCTTTTGACGGCTAGAATCAGTTGAAAGTTCTAAGGCGCAGAAATGAAAAATAAAACTTCAACTGATTGTGTTAAACTTAATTCAAAATTCTTTGAATTTGAAGCACTTAATAGTATAAATTCAAGTACTATTTTAAACCCTTCTTCCTCCTCTTCATATAAAAAAGTAATTGTAAGCAATTTTAAAAAATTTATAAAAAATATTAGCAAAGAGATTTTGAAAAAAAAAAATTTTTGAAATCACTTATAGAATTGTTTGAAGAATTTTAAGCATTAAAACTGTTTTTTTTTAAATTAAAGATAAAAGTTGAAAAAGTTAATTTTTACAAAAACTCAAAAACTTTCAAGTAATTTTCAAAATTTTCAAATTAGTTTTCTGTAAATACTTTTGATTAGGTTTGTATTTGAGTTAGTTGTAATTGAAGCTTTTGATTAAAGTTGCTTTTTGTGTTGCATATTTAAGTTTAGGATGGCATACTTATTTTTCTGAGTGTATCATCATCAGCAGCAATGTTGAATCATGAAAGTGCCACTTCATCAGTCACCATCGATGCTGCTGCCCGTCGGCTGTTGTCCACGCCCTGCATCTCCATCTCCAACCAGGAGAGTTATCTCAAGGTTTGCAGACAGAGAGGGAAGATGTCAAGGGAAGAGAGAGCGAGAGCGGGGACACCTTTGTTTGCACGCGGACTGTTTGTCGCCAGAGGCGCACACTTCACAGATTCCGTTTTGGAGCCCGTTGTTTGCTCCGTGTTCTCCGTGTGTTTTCCGTGTGGTTTTTGGTGCCGTTGCCCCGAAGCCAAAACTCAACGACGGCTTAGCGCTTAAATATATGTGTGGGTATGTGTGCCAGCCTATTTGTGCCCAGTACAGTAGTCTCTCATTCAAAACAATCACTTGGTGAATAGTTTAAATTTACAAATATTTATTACTCAACCGAAAATATCTACGGCTTTAAGTTTATAACTGATTTTAAGCAACAATTACGTAAATAAAGTAATCTGGGGTGCCACAGAAATCTCTTTCACCTGAATTTGACGTACATTTGTATGAAATTTACGTAATTTTTCAGGTGAAAGAGATTTCTGTGGCACCCCAGAATAACTCATTTTAATAAATAACAAACAAGCTCATTGCTAGATTCGAAATTTAAGCAATTTTTGATTCTAAGTAAAATTTTTTGACTCGCAGCTCCTTATGAAACGCCCATATATTAAATTTCCTTAAATTAATATTGTTTGACTAAACTAACCATCTTAAATTCTACTGAAACTTGTTTGTTTTGTTCCTAAGAATATTAACTATATTAAATAACAACTTCGATACAAAATGTATTATCTGAAATATTTCAAAAAAATTAGGGTGTCTTATGATTATGAAACGCACCTTATGAGATTTGTCATAACAAATATTTTTGCAAAATTAGTTAAAATTAATAATGAAAAACTTAAACTTAAAAAACAACTGGCTTTTAAATTTAAATATTTGATTTTATAAAAGAAAAATTTAAAAGCAAAATACAAAATATTTTCTCTATTATTAAGTTGCTTGGCTCTTAAAGTATATTTTACCCGAAAAATCGAATATTCAAATTTGCGATTTATGACTTTAAATTTGTGCTAACAATATGTTAGAAACACATTTTGTTATCACATTATTTTTAGTCTGTTGTTTAATCGTATGACACTTTAAAATTATAGCAGAGAGTTAACGGAAGCATTTCGAAGAGGTGTTTGAAAATATACAAAGTACTTATTATATGTTCTAAAATTAAGAACAATTTTTTAATTAAAATAAGTTTTTAACATGATAAGACTAAAAAGTAGAAGAATGAAAATATTGGTAGAATTTGCTCGTAAGTAAAATCGAATCTTAGAAATTTCAGTGTGATTGTATTCCAATTTTCAGTTTCGGTTTTCTATATATACACTAGACGGCATATTTATTTTAAAAACATTTAAAGTTAAGTCTACTCGTTATTTGAACTTACTTCATGTACATTTTGGCATCAATGGAAAGGTGATTTCTTAAAACTTTTATTTAGTATTTTTTTTATAAATTTTTGAAAGAGAGGTTCAAATAACGAGTAGATTTAACTTTAAATGTTGTCAAAATATATATGCCGTCTAGTGTATATTATTGAATTCGCGAGAGGTTTTATAAGCGAGTCTCTGCTGTATAACTATACCTTGCTCTGTCTTCCTATCTCTTTCTGTCGCTCTCTATCTGTCTTTGTCGGTGTGTGTGTGTGTATGTTTGTTTGTGGGCTGATGGAATTTTAATTAAATACTAGGGTGTCTATGTTAATTTATATGCGCATATGCTTAGCAGTCCGCCAGTTGTCGACCGTCGACCGTCGACCGTAGACTTACCAAATCCGTAACCAATGCCAATGGCACCGTCAAGAGAGGGCTGCCAAAAGAGGTGACAGGGTATGGCTTTAGGCAGTGGGTAAAGTGCCAGCGCATGTTTATGATTAAGAGCTTTATGTGTGTGCGATATGAAGTGGAGCGCGTCCTTGTTCTCAGTTCTCAGTTTCAGCTCGGTTTCATTGTTGAAAATTTAATTATCATTTTTAATGCTTAGTGAGCACTATTTCTAGCACTCTCCCCCTCTCTTTCTCTCTATCTCTCTTTCTCACCTTTCCTTGTGCACCTTTCCATTCGCTTTGCGGTTTCATTGAGGGTCGCTTCTCTCTCATCCGGGTCTGTGTTCAGTTCTTTGTATTTTTGGCAATGCCACTTGATATTATCACATCCCCAGAGCCTCTGCCTGTCTGTCAGTCACTCTGTCTCTGTCTCTGTCTCTGTCTCTCTTTCTCTCCCTCTCTGTCTGTCTGGGCCACTGTGCTCTATGGCTTTTGTCTGCGCTTTGGTTGTCACCTGGTTTTCGAGATGAAATGCAAAAAGAACTTGATATGGGACATTCTCGTAATTTGTTGTGCGGGTTTTCGTATAAGTGTGTTTGGGTGTGTGTGTGTGTCTTACCAAATGGCTGAATGACTCGGCAACAGATTGACATTTTCACATCAAATGTGGGCTGGCAATTTACGTAACTATTTATGACCTGCTTAAATGCTTAGCAACAACTTGAAATTCTTATTTTACATTAAGCTGTTTGTCGAATTAAGATAAAATGCGATAGCTAACGAGCAAATGTATTTCAATACTCACTTTTAGCTGCTCAAAAGCATTTAAAGCTTTGGCGCAATTTATATAAAATTTCAGAAATTTCTGGAATTTTAGTTTAAATTTAATTTGTACTCTTAATTTTACTTTTTTAATTGCTGGCAACAATCGAGTTAAACAGGAAATGCAAGTTTTGAATCAAACGCATTAAATTTGTGCATTTAAAAGAGTTCAAATCTATACTTTACTTTCAATACTGATTTTTAAACTACATTTTAAAAGAATTTTAAACTCAAATATTTTTTCCACAACTACATCTTTTCCAATTAACGTTCTTTTTTCAAAACTTACATTTTTTAATGAAAACTTTTCTACCTTTTTAAAATAATCTAGTTTAAGTTAATGATTTTACGATTATTTTTCCATTGCTTAAAAATAAAGAAACCTTTATTTTTATAAAAATTTATTTTTTCAAAACAAAAATAAATATAAGAAAATTTTAATAAATTCTTTATTGATAATTTAGAATCTATTGAGAAGTGTGGTTTTACTCTTTGCTTTATCTTTTATCTGTAAAGAGAATTTAAGTAGTTAAAGATATAGAAACGAATTTTAGTAGCAATCTTTTATTATTTTATCAGGTTGTTTTCAACAATGATTTCGTATTTATTTCAAATTTGTTTGAGCAAATAATATTTATTTAATATATTTTTATTTATTAAATTTATTAACATTTTTTTGAAGTTAAAATATTTAATTTTTAATTAGTAAGCTATCGGCTAGGGTCAGTCGCACCAACGGTTGCTGCATCCTCGGCAGCTGCAAATTGCTGCAGTTCCACATGCAACGCGGCCAGACGTCGATGCAGCTCAGCGCGTTGTGCGACGCTTTGTGGCATGGACAGTGCCTCCCGTAAGACTTGCACTGCCTGCGGCAGCTTGCCGCGCAAGTGGTACAGTGCCGACAGTTGCTGGTAGGCACTGTGTCGTGCCGCCACGTGCGCGTTGCGATCGCGCATGCCACGCCCCTGCAGCCGGGCGCCCGTCAGCAGCAGAGCTTCAGCTTCAGTTTCCTCTTGCCCCCTGAAACTGGCAAGATTGAGATATGCCACCGCCAGCTGTGGTCGCAGTTCTATGGCACGACGGTAAAGAGGCACGGCGGCACTGTAGTTCTCCTGCTGTTGATGCACCACGCCCCTGAAAGTATGCAACAAACATTTGAACTGTCAAATTTTTCAGTTTATTTTAAAGGGGTGCTCCCGAAAACGCAAAAATAATTCTAAAATTGTGATCTAATAAATTTTAGTGCGTGAAAGATTACAATTGGGATATAAAAAAATATCATTTGATAAGTGAATTTTTCAATATTAAAAGCGAACGTTCCAGAAATCAAAAACGCCAAATAGATAGCAAACAAAATTACTAAATATTCTCGTTCACATAATAAAAGGTACTTTATAAAATTTCATTAATTGTCAATATTAAAAGCGAATGTTTCAAAAATCAAAATCGTCAAATAGATACCAAACAAAAAACCTAAAAATTCTCGTTCATATCAATTCCATTCGGAATTTATTTATATGTTATTTGAGCGAATTGAATCAAATCTCTTTAAAAAGAATGTTTTTGATAACGAAATTTTTAATCTTGAATATTTATGGCCGTTAATAATGTAATAATGTTCCAAAACTAGAGAGTCTAACATAGAATAAACTTTGGTTACAAAATATTTCAGAAGGGTTATTCAAATTTTTTCTAACATAGAGAAAACTTTGGTTAAAAAATATTTAAGGAGGGTAGTTAAAATTTTACTCATTTGATTTTCAACAACATAATTCGAATGGGCTTTTACTTAAAAAACGTTTTTATGAATTTACAAAATTTTATAAGTAAAACAAATCGGTTACTAATCAAGCGAATGTATTTTTAGGAACAACCCAAAGTAGAACTTGGTTTTTTTCTTTTCTTGCAGTCGCATTTAAAGAAACCAAACTTGTTGCAAAAGTAGAAGAACAAAAAAAAAGAAGAAATAGTCCAGAGTTACCTAAAGCCGAGATTGAAACCTTTTTGGGGGCGCTGTTCGTGATAGTGAACTGAGTGAAGCGTGTTCCGAGTTGTGTCTTGTCGTGTCGGTCTGAGGAGTAAATTAACTTTGGCTCTGTTTTGTTGCGGTTTCGCTGCTCTAATTGCAATGTTCGCTGAAAATGCTTCAAAATGTGTTGACCTTCAAGTATTTTCACTGGGCTTTCACTTGGCTTTCCCTCTACCTCCTCTATCATCCCCTTTTCGGCGCCTTCTCTGCGTTGGCTTCATTTAATTAACAGAATACGCTCCAGGGAGCTGACGATGGGCAAGATGAAAAGATGGAAAGAGGAAGGAAGCGACAGACTCTGAAGTGCACATAGATGTACAAAATGTACCAAGTCTATTGGTTAGAGGTAAACAAATACCTGAATCGATAGAGGGAGGGAGGAGGTAAAGCGGACACAGTGGGAATACGAATACGAATTCATACGAATTTCATTCTCGGTCTGGGTTTTTAATATAAACAACAAGTTCGTATATGCATGAATAAGTGCTTTTAAATAAAGGATGCATTTTATTTGCAGCTACAACGTAACAAAACAGTGCAAAACAAACCCGAGCACAGATTGCACAACAACCAACAATAACAACCAACAACAATAACAACCAACAACAACAATAGAAACAACAACAATAACAGCCAAGTTATTCAAACAAACGACGCGTTCTAAAATTCGTGTTGAGTTGCGACAAGAAGTCTATAAAATCAACAAGAGGGTCAATTTAAACTTTTTGCAGCATACATATTAAAGAAGTAATTTTTATGCAGTGGTGTCCAAAATGCCTAAGGCCTATCACATGAGATAGGAACTCATAATACTGCCGGCGCCGTGGCCGACACACGTATAGAGAGAAAGAATACATGTATTCTATAAATAGCACGCTCGGCGGCTTGCTCTCTTACGATGCGCCTTTTCGGCTATTTGTTCTCTCACGAAGCATCTGAGCGGCTGATCCCTTTTGATGTCAGTCGCTGAGCTGCGTTCAATGAGGAGAGACTGCACAGCGCTAGACTTTGATCATACACTGTGCAGTAACGCGTTGCTCTCTTTACGCTGCCAACTGTAACGATGCGACAGTTCGAATCTGCTTTCATTTCATTTTTTCAGTGTAAAGCAGTAAAACGTTTCGTTGACTTCGTGTTTCGCTGCTAATCACACAAGCTCAATGTTTGATTGTATGAGACTGGACACCACTGTTTTAATGAATTGGAAATACTTTTTAAATATCCCAGTACGTTTTATAATAGTATTTAAGATAAGCTAATTTTTAAATGTTCATTTAAGAGATAATATCTAATATATAAATTATCTTAAAAATATTCTTGGCATCTCATTTTAGAACTGTTTTGTCTTTGAAGTCTTCTTTTTTTTCTCTTCAAATTAATAACCTAAAATTTGTTGTCCGCCTAGCGAGCGGAAACTTTATGATAAGACCTCGCTTTACAGCAGTTACAATTGCATTTTTTGCCATTTGTTTAAATTTTGTTTATCGTTGAGCAACAAACCATTGAGATGCCATGTAAAATGTAAACCCTTCCTTCCACCAGCACCACCAAAAATTGGTCCACAGAATGGAAATACCCGTCAAGTGGAAAGGGGAAAGGGAAGGAGAAAGGAGAAAGGGGAAAGGAGAGCGAGCCAAGTGAATGCATGTGAATTGCATTCGAACAACGGATGGATTTGCTCAACTGAATATTGAGTATGGTACGAATGCACGTTCTATTCTATTCGATTCTATTCCGACAATATAGAGAACCAAAAATGTTGCTCCATGTCTCCCACTCTCTCTCTCTCTCCCTCTCCATTTCTATGTCTCTATGCTTTTTCGATTTTGACAGGTAACAGAAAAGAGGAAAAACAAGTGTGAATGATGAAGTCAAGTGCTCGACTTTACGATACCCTTTTGTTACTTAAAATTAATATGAACATTTAAAACATAAAATAATGTTGTAAAGTATTATTCTATTTCTTTTAAAACGCCAACCAATTGAAATCTATTGCATATTTATAGGCGCTTCCATAGCCATAACTTTGATTATAGTTTACCGATATTAATAAGATTAAATTATATAATTTTGAATAATTAAAGGGCTTGATCACCACTCACAAAAAATGGTTATGTCTAAAAAACAGGTGAACTTCCATAACTCGAACTTTTATTACGCGAATTTTCTTAAACTCGAGCTACATCGTGTGGCAACAAACTTAATAAACTTAAAAAAAAAAGAGTTCCACGAGTCGAAGTCTCCATATGTCAAACTCCTTCTTTGTATAAGTAAGAAGAAATAAACATTTTTAGACCCCGTACTTTAAAAAAGTAAAGGGGTCTATTAACTTTGTCACAAAAAAAAATGTGAGTAACAGGCAGAAGGAGGCGTGGCAGACCCCATAAAGTATATATATTCTTAATCAGCATCAACAGCCGAGTCGATAAAGCCATGTCCGTCTGTCCGTCTGTAAGAGCGCCTAGATCTCAGAGACTATAAGAGCTAGAGACTCCAAACTTGGTATGTAGGTTCGTCTATATTGGGAGCAGATCGAGTTTGTTTTAGATTTTGGATCAGACCCCTATATCATATAGCTCCCATAGGAACAATCAGTTGAAAATCAAGTCTTAGTATGGAAAACTTTTTTGCTGTTTGAGATATTTCAACCAAACTAACATAATATGTATAAAAGATGGTCCCATACATACTGACCAAATTTGATTGAAATTGGATTACTATATCATATGGCTGCCATAGGAACGATCAGTCCAAATTTAGTCTTAGTATGAAAATATTTTTGTTGTTTGAGATATCTTTATAATAGTACGGGGTCTCCAACAGTCAGTACCGCTCGACTGTAGCACCGCCGACTAGTTTTTGTTCAAAACAGCGGTGGGCACGCATGGGCTCTGGGAGCTAGCGGCTGCTCCCAACTTTATTTCTGCCTATTTGGCGCCGTGAAGTCGCACACAAGACTCGCGAGCAAGCTCTTGATGTTTTATTAAATTTTAAAACATTTACAATTAATTAAAAATTAAGAAATTTAAAAAAAAATGTCAAAGTAACTTTAATATTAATAATATTTAATATTCCATTTCTCCCCATTTCTGTATATATTGTACCAACTCAATATACCCTTGTCTGCTGCAAGCAAAGGGTATACAAAAAGGGCAACAAAAAACCAAAAAAAAAAAAGAGTGAAAAACAGAAATCGAATTATACAGCTCAGTGATTTTTTGGGGTTTTGGTGTTTGGTGTTTTTGGTTGCTGTTGTTGTTGCTGTTGCTGTTAGTCGTAGTACTACGTGTACTCCGTGTACTGTGTACTCTCTAGATCTTTTGGCGCTTTGATGTGGCATGCTACAGCTAAAAATCAGAGCAGCAGCAGCAGCGGCAACAATAAATCCATGACAGTTGACTGGCAAGCTGAACTGAACTGAAGGGAAGGGAAAGGGAACACGGACACGTGGCTGAAAAGGGAGAGACTCGATGGGAAAGCAGGAAAGTGCGAGGACTTTAAGGTGTGCGAGACTATTGATGGCTTTACGAGTAAAAAAATGTACAAACAGCTGCTTATCCGCGTTGCATGCCACCAGCAACAACAACAACAACAACAACATCACGGGGGGCAATATTGACATTGATTTTCGATTAGACGCCGGAAATGTGACATTCTGAAGGCAACTTGGCGTTCTTTTCTCATTTTATTTTATTACTTATTACTTGGCAGCTTTAAAGTGCCGTCGCGTTTATGGAAATGCGACCCAACTTGACTTTTCGATTAGCACAAAGAGAGAGAGTAAGACAGAGAGAGAGAGAGACAGTGCATAATGCAACTGGTCGGGATGAATTCAATCAGGGCAACTTTTCGATAAGCTGCAAAGGCAACAGCTAACGGCTAAAAGCTAACGGCCAACATTGAAGCAAAGCGTAAAGAAAAGCGCCTTAAACTTTTCAGCAACAAAGAAAAAAAAATACAGAGATACTCAAATGAATTCTGCGCCTTGGACCTGGCTTCAAACTTGCTTTCAACTTGTGTCTCTTGCAACTTCTTTGCAGTCTGTCAGGCAAAGGGGCACAGAGGGGAAGGGGGGAGGAGGGAGGGGGGCTGGCAACATTGGATATCGGGTATCGCTTTGAGCCAACTTAATAACTTGAAGCCTTTGCAGTTATGAACTTCGCGCTTCACTTTTATGTCGTTGACATTATTTGAAATTTAAAGCTGTCCAACTGATTTCCAACATTTCATATAGAGTTAGCTTGAAGCTTGAACTACATTTGCATATTACTAAATTTGAAAGCTTTCATGTGCTTTGAAAGCGCTTTGACTTTGGGATAGATATCAAAATTATGCTGACAGCTTTTTTCGTACTTGTCAAATTAAACAAGTTAGCAGAGCTTTGAATATATAAAATAATTATTTTTCAAACGTATTATACTTAATTTGAAAGCTTTCATGTGCTTTCGAAGCTTTTTCTTTATTTTAATAAATTAGACAACAAGAATTCATTGCAAGTTTATCCACCATTCAGTTTTATCAGGTTAAGTTTTTGCTTGAAAGCTCTTATGTATGTGCTTTCAAAGTTGAATAATTTAATGGGATTAAGGCATATTAATTATGCATTGGTTTTCACTGATGAGCTTTTTAAACTGTGTTTTGTTGTTGTCAAGTCAAACAAGTTAGCAGAGCTTTCAATAGAAATAATGATTATTTTTTTATAGTATTATACTTAATTTTAAAGCTTTCATGTGCTTTCAAAGCTTTTTTCTTGTATTATATTTATTCACAACATGAATTCATTGCAAGTTTATCCACCCTTTAGTTTTATTAGGTCAAGCTTTGGCTTAGAAGCTTTAATGTGCTTTCAAAGTTGATTAATTTAATGGGATTAATGCATATTAGATATGCATTGGTTTTCACTGATGAGCTTCGAAAGCTCTTTTTTGTTGATGTCAAGTCAATTAAGTAAGCAGAGCTTTGAATTGAAATAATGATTATTTTTTAAAAGCATTAAACTTTATTTGAAAGCTTTCATGTGCTTTTATAGTTTTTTTTCTTTATTATATTATATTAGACAACATGACTTTATGGCCAGCTAATCCACCTTTCAGTTGTATTAGGTTAAGTTTTTGCTTAAAAAGCTTTCATGTGCTTTCAGTTTTTTCTTTATTATATTAAATTAGAAAACATGACTTCATGGCAAGTTTATTCACTTTTCAGATTTATCAGGTAAATTTTTAGCTTAAAAGCTTTAATGTGCTTTCAAAGTTTTGTAAATAGCTTTTAAGTAAGTACATTTTATTATATGTATATTAAAGTATACATTTTCGACGAATTTTCAAAAATTAAAGTAATGAATCTGCTTCAAGCTTAATAATTAACACTTTTTGCTAGCTTAATTCTTATAAAGATTATTTTGATAGTAAGTATTTTAAATGCGATATTGCTTTAGTTTTCTGAAAATCTAGATGGAGCATTTATCGCAAGCTTTAAAGACTCTTCAGGTCATTGTCTTTGTTAAGCAGTCATTATTTTGCTCAGTGTAATTACGCATCGTTGATTCAACGTTGAGTTTGCTTTTTGTTTTGTTTATTTCTGTCTCTCGACTTTCCTATGCATCTTTAGCGCTCTGTCTAAACGAAGGCAATTGAGAGAGAGAGAGAGAGAGAGAGAGAGAGGGAGAGAGAGACGGAATGAAAGGGTAAAGAACTGTATAGAATTATATGCTCTATGTGATTACAGTCTTTATACGTTACGACGGAAAGGTAGTTGCTGCGGTTGCCCGTCCGGGAGTCGTCGGCAATTATTTGTATTGGGCGCACAGCTGTCGTCGAGTCTCAGTTTGCATTTCTCTTCATCTTCTTCAACTACTCGTTGTTGTCATTGTTGTTCTTGTTGTCGTTGTTGTTGCGAAATTTGTTGGCAAGCTAACGAAAAGGGATTTTCCTGCAATTTGCCAAGGAAGCAGAGCGATAGGATTTCTTGCCTTCCTCTTTAGCTGCTGTTGATTCTACTAGTTTTTTGCCCGACTCTTTTTTTATTTCCTTTTCTTTTTTTTTTGGAGCGTAAAGCCTATTATGTCAAACACAATAATCAACAATAAGAGGGGGCGACAACAACAGCAACAACTACAACTGCAGCGTCAACAATGATGACAATGACAACGGGGCGTATGAGCATTGGCCATGCAGGACAAGGACTAACAACTGGGAGCACTATCAACAAATTCCCGACTGTAAAATACCCGGTACTCTATTTATATATTTCAGATCATTCAACAGTTTGTTTGCTCGCGGATATAATATGCGCCTGCTTGCCGATTGTAGAGTCTCTAGCTCTTAAGGAATAAGTGATATGAATATTTAATTAAATTGGAGTAAATAACTAAACATACTCAAATTGAACACTTACTATATAATTGCAATTAAAAACGAGTTTCTAAAAACAAGAACAGTCAACTTTAAAATATGAATTTTCAAATGCAAACCTTTAAGAGAAATATTGGGAAAATAAAGGGATTGTGGTCTTGCAATCATAAAATACTCATTCTAAACACTGATAATTCTATTAGAGAGGAGCTTCCTACAATTTGACTTAAAAACATGTTTTATAAAATACAAAAGCTTTTTAATGATGTATAGAATGAAATACAGTCGAACTTCCCTAACTCGAATCACCATTATACAAGAAAAAAATTCGAGTTATGGAGACTTCGTCTTATGTAAGTCTTTCTGTATACGTTATTGCAACTCAATTTAGTTCGATTTAGAGAGAATTCGAGATATAGTCGTTCGAGTTATGAAAGTTCAACTGTATTAAGAACTAAAACTCGTCTTACAATCATAATATTTATCCATTCACATGAATTTTGAGTTCTCGAGCCATTTTTTAAGCCAAGTTTTAACTATAAACTGTTTGGAAAGCCAACATTTTTTATACAGTGTAAATTATACACTTCATATCTTCACTGGAGCCTATCTTTAGCTTTTTAAAAAGAATACATGGTGGCAAAAATAATAGAAATGATAGTCATTTTGACATTTTAAACAAATATTAATAATAATAAATAAGAATATAGAAAAGCTTGGTTTTTTTAAATTTTTGAACATTGCTAAGCAGGTTTTAAGTAAAAATTATGAAATATTATCTCATCTATGTTGTGTGAAAATTTTATCTTTCTACGCTTAGCCGTTTGGCCTACACGTTGATTCTTAGTCAGTGAGTCAGTCAGGAAAAATAATTTTATATATAGATTCAAATATTTTCAGCGTCACCGTATATACCTTTGAATACTATGAGTGCCGGGTATCGCAACTGACTGAAAATGACGTCGAGCTGCATATTCAAAAGGACTCTCGCTAGCGCTCATATGTCAAGCATAAGGAGTGCTGAAGGGAGTGTGGTGAGAGGGGAAGGGCGGGGCGGGTCTGAAGGGTATTACAGAGGGGGGCGGGGCGGGGAGGGGCTGTAATGTGTTGGCATGTTTATGCGTCATGCCACAGATGCCCATTGGGAGCTAGCGGGTGGTCCTCGTTGCCTCTGATAGTCGGTGGATCAGCTGCCCCTGCCGAGCTTGATTTAAGGCAGTGACAGGAGCAGGAGGAGGAAGAGGAGAGGAAGAAGAAGCAGCAAAAGTGTCATTGACCCCAAAAAGTCAAGCGTCCAGCGTCGTGTTGCAAATGCCAATTGATGTTGCAGCCAGCAATGCCAAACAATTTCCAACAATTTCCATAAGATGCATTCTTGTTCAGCATTTCTTTATTTTTTCAGCCAATTGAAATGGCAATAGCTGGAAATTGTATGGAATGTCCGTCTGTCGTCTGTCAGCTTATTGGCCTGCTGATTCTGATTGCACATATTGTAAATTGTGAAGACAGCTCATTAAAGTGGCGATTGTCAGTCGGCAGAAACTGCAGATTCGGCAAGAATGAATTGATTTGCAAATTCAATTCAATAGCAAATGTTTTGTCTGGGCTAGAAAATAAAAGGGGACTTAAGGAACAAATGCCCTAGCACTATAAATAAATTCCCTTTAAAGAAAATTGATAGTTTGATCCTTTTTGGGTATTTCTCTTTTGCAACTTTTTCATCAAGCTTTCATTAAATTAAAAACTTAAAGACTAAAGTTTTTTATTTTAGAAAACCGGTTTAATTTTTAAGAGAAATATACATTCATTCGTAGTTTTAAATTTGAATAACTTGCTTGCATAATAAACTTATTAAAAATATATATTTTTATTTATTTATTTATTAACTAATTCCTAGTGCTACAAGTAGGGATACTTTTAAATTAGTGCACTAGTCACACTTGACAATCTTATACATATTTTTTTAAAAATTATAATTAATAGTTTAGTTTAAGTTTTTTTTATTTATTTTTATTTTGATTCATTGAATTTTATGACTAATTGCGTTTGCCTTTTAGCATAGTCACTTAACCTTAGACCGCAATCATTAACATTTCCGATAGAGATTATTCTTGTCTAGCTTTTTGAAACTCACATCGTTTAAGGGTTCAATGAGGTTATCGCTTCAACTCTAGATTTCTTCAAAAAATCAGGCTTTCTCATGCTTGAAATTAATTCAAACGCATTTTATTTATTTAATTAGTGCAAATTTACAAAAAAGATTTGAATTAAAAAGTGTGTGTAAAAATAAAGGAAAATTAATAATAAAAGAAATAGAGATTACAAATTTGAGGCATTTACAAAGAGAATACAATTTAATGAATCTGTGGGATTGGGAAAAGCCCAGAAGAGAAAAGAAACCCAACCAGTTTGAAAATAAATAGATGCGTAACAGAAGTTCAGAATATGAGAATAAAAACAAGCGGAAAAGTCGAGTGCACTCGACAGTAATATACCCTGGGCCTAGGACTCGGCGCGCCGAAGATTTGATGCCAATGCAATTCTCATACCAATCCCTAATTATCCACCTATCGTTTCTGTATACATACTATATATAATATAAATGAGTGATTTTAACCAATTTACCCGATATATTAAAATTCTAAAAATTCATTAAAAGTAAAAATTAATAAAAAAAACGAAAAAAAATAGTTGACCAAATCAGGAATTGAACCCTCGACCTCTGCCGCATGGGCGCGTATTTCTAGCATTAGGCAGACAATTTAAATAAATGAAAAATATTTAATAACTAAAAATCAACTGAATTCTGCTGAAATCATTGCTGAAATTAACCATTTAACTCTTTAATTTTTTGTTTTTTTTTAAACCGAATTGAATCTGTTTCTTTTATTCCACGAAACTTTAATGTTTGTGCCGTCTAAAGGAGCTCTGATTAGATAGCGTTACGTACTCTACATATGTAGCTGTGCACCTGAAGGAGTGAGCAGGGGGATGAGTTAGGGATAACTGAGGGGGTGCGACTGGGATATGCATTCAGCATTCAGCATGACCTAATTAATGGCATTCACATACTCGTGCCATACGTCGTTTCTGCAGGGGATTAGAGCGCAATACAGTCATTCAAAGGTTGTGCTTGTATCGTTTAAGGGTTAGATACTGCGATTACGAAAGAAGGGCAAGCAGGGAGAATGCTAAAAGGGAGAATACTATGAGCAAAGGAAAGCGGAAAAAAAGAGAAAACAAGGCTACTAGAGCCAGCAGGCAACTGTTTGCTGTTGATGGCTGTCGAGTGCATGCAAATTGCCATCGAAAAAGATGCTGAACATGTTCATGCCCATGTCCGTTGCGCATTCCTGACCCATTCCCTGATGCCTCTGTCCCTGTCCTCTGCTCCTGTCCTCTGCCCGCATCCAGCTGATTTGTATGCGCGCAGCGGTCTGGAGCAGCGCATTTTTTTCTTGTCTTTTTTTTTTGTGTGTCTGTATGCAACATCTCCGATGTTGTCCAAACGTTTTTGCCAAGTGGCAAAGAGGAACAGAAGCAGCTGCCATTTTGGCATTAAAGGCGCGCTACAGACCACAGCCAACATACCTTACCTCCTTACTCCCTTCCTGCCCTCTTCCCCTCTATACCCCTTTTGGTTGCCTCTAACTGCCCCAAGGTCGCGTCCAGCCATTCACTTTGAGCTTTTGAATTTTGAAAAGGCATCGAGCAAAAACTGACACCATTTTTAGCTCAACAGCCCAAAAGGGCTGAAAGGCTTATAAGTTTGTGACAGGGTATGTAACAGGCAGTAGGAGACATTTTCAACTCTATAAAGTATATTTATTGTTAAACACCATCTTTAGTTGTGTCGTTAGTTAAAAATTGTTAGTTTGTAGCAGATTCCTTCAATGTTTCCATTATGACAAAAATAAAAAATAATTATAATAAAATAAACAAGCAAATTATTTCTTTTATGGCTGTAAATCAGTGCTGTCCAAAATGTCAAAAGCCCATGGCGTAGGAACTCATAATTCTGCCGGCGTCGCAGCCGACACACGTATCTCTCTCTCTCTATATGCGTGTTCTATAAATAGCACGCTCGGCTGCTTGCTCTCTTAGGATGCGCTTCTTAGGCATTTTGTTCTCTCACGAAGCATCTGATCGGCTGATGCTTTCTGATCTCAGTCGCTAAGCTGCGTTCAATGAGGAGAGTCCACACAGCGCTAGACTTTTATCATACACTGCAACTAATGCTTTGCTCTCTTTACGCTGCCAACTGTAAGGATGCAACAGTTTAAATCTGCTTTCATTTCATTTTTTCAGTGTAAAGCAGTAAAACGTTTCGTTGACTTCATGCTTCGCTGCTGCGCACACACGCGCAATGTTTGATTGTGTGAGTTTAGACACCACTGCTGCATTTATATGGGTACTGGGCATATTACAGCCGATCACACGAATTGTAAAAACTCGAACTTGTTGGGAATTCAGGCTGCATGACGAAGAAAACTCTCGACACTGGCAAAATTTCAATGCAGGCGCGAATTTTGCCTCAATTTGCATGCCGAATGTTGATTTGAACGTGCCCAGATTCGTTTTACTTACAGATTAAAGTGAACATCTGCCATATTCGGAGGATGCCGGATGGCCGCCTCCAGAGCCAGCGTTGCCTCCTCGAAGCGTCGCTGCGAGCTTAAAACGCTGCCCAAGTTGCCCAGAGCTGCAAAGAAAGTAGAATTCGCTGAATGAAAAGCAACTCAAAGGAGCTTTTTAAATGCCCAAAGCGCCAAGTAATCCCAATCGAAGCTTTAAGGTACTTGCAATGTTTCTGAATTGATTGAAGTAAGACAGAGCTTTAAGATGAGCTTGTAGTGGTATAATTTTTAATGAGCTTACTATAAGCTTATTTCAAAAGCTTTTGCTTTTGAAATATCTATAAAAAATGAGCTTGCAAGAGCTTGGAAAGCTTGTTTCTTATTGTGTAAATTTGCAAATTTTGGCGTACTTTATTTTGGATTAATATCACGATTTTTCAAAGGCACGAAGCTGTGATTTTAAAATGAAGCTTTAATGACTATGAAAAGTTTTGTCCAGTAAACTAAACCATCCATTTAGGCTTAACGCTAGTTCAGTTGGATTAATCTCATACAAAGCTTTCATTAATCAATTATTTATAATTTAAAATATACAGGTATGCCACAGAAATCTCTTCCACTTGAATTTCACGTCAATTTCATTTCTCCGTGCCACAGTCCAATCACCTGAACCATTTTGAGTAAAACGAAATCATTGAATTGAGCCACTGGCATCCGATGCCATGAGAATAATGTCACATTTTTTGTCCGAATTTTTGAATTTAGAGTTGTCGAGAAACTTTTATTGTTTGCCGCGCCAATAACTTTTAAATTTTTTTAAGCTATACAATATCAATTATTACATAAATAAATTGAATTATTTAAATTAAATAAGAATTAAAATGAAAGTTTGATATTCTGCAATGATAATCTTAAAAAAGTTGCCAAACAAACCCTTGGGAAATTTAATCTGAGAAGGGGCCAACCCTAGCAGCCTGGTACGAAAAGGTTGATGAACATACTAAAAAACCTAAATCACACGAATTTCTGTGGCACGGAGAAATTTTCGAAGTGGAATTGCTTTTCTCTGAAATCGCTTTCACTAGTGATTTCTGTGGCATGCCTGAATATGCATTTTTATATTAATAAATTAAATTGTATTCATTAAAAAAGAAATAAAATAAAAACCTATCATTCAGCAATGATAGACTTAAAAAAATTGCTAAACAAACCCTTGGGAAACTTAATCTGAGAAGGGGCCAACCCTAGCAGCCTGGTACGAAAAGGTTGATAAACATGCTAAAAAACCTAAATCATACGAATTTCTGTGGCACGGAGAAATTTTCGAAGTGGAATTGCTTTTCTCTGAATTCGATTTCACTTGTGATTTCTGTAGCATACCTGATAGTTTCCATCTTATTAAATGAGCTGACAAACCTTTCTGCCCTCTGAGTATTGTTGTTGACATCCCCGCAATACGTCGCAGAGTCCGCAGAGCAGCAGCGTCACAATGCCCGTCTCCTTGGCGAGGAGTGCGCCGAGGGCAAAGAGCAGCGTGAGAGCCAGCAAGCTGGCTCTTCTGGAGTGGAGCATGTGGTGATGATACGCCATGTGGGCGAAGAGGAGGCAGATGCAGGCGACCAGATCCGCACGACCCACGAGACCCGCCACGGCCTCGGTGTGAATGGGATGCGAGGCGAACAACGCGGCGGCGACTCGAGATGTGACTCGAGATCGAGACGTGGGCAGCAGAGTGTGGGCCACGAACAGAAGCAGGAATGTGGCCAGGCAGTGCAGCAGCAGGTTGACCAAGTGGAAGCCGAAGGCGTCGCCGTGACCCAAATGGTAATCGAGACGAAAGCTCAGCACGCACAGTGGACGCCAGGAGCCATGGGAGCCACTGTCCAGCAACGAGGTGCCCCAATAATCATGTTGCAGCAGGTAAAACAACGAACCAGCTCCAGTTACATCCGCATTCCCCAAGATGGCGCGCCTGCAACATGAAAACGGAAGGGAGAAAGTCAGTGGCGAGTTGGAGAGTTGTGAGCTGGAAAAGGAGATACGAGCTGAGAGATGAGCTCGCATTACGTGCAACACATCGACAACAACCTGTGGCACACCTGGCCTATTAATTAACGTGATTAATTGCACGAACGGATCCCGGAATGGCCCTGGGATCTGCCAAAGTCGCCTGAAGCCAACGCACAGTGGGATTAAAAGCTATATTTGCTTATAATTATTCAAATTAACCAATTGCAAATACTTATGTTATTTTCGCTAATCTTCCCGATTACCAATATTTTCATGTAAATATTTTGACAAAAAACATACAAGGGAAAGCCTTTGTTTTTAATTTTTAATTTTGTTCTTCAAATCTTTTGTCTTTCACATCCGAATATAAAACGACCACACCGTAAAAATATAATATTCAGGCCCGTTCCGAATTCCGAACGTTTTCAAAAATTAAAAACGAACGTTTTACTATTTGCTGTTACCAAATCCGATCGAAATGGGCTTGTTTTTACTTTTCGATCTCGGTTTTGAAAACATTTTTAAAATGCATTTTAAATATTTAGGTTGAATAAAGCAGACAGAAGCTAAATTAGACTAAGACTTCGTTGCTCGAATTTTATTTTTTAATTAAAACAAATCGATTGCGAGAGTTGGTATCGATATCAAAAATTCAGAACAGCTCGGTTTCGTTTTTCATGCAATATTTTATACACTAGACGGCATATTTATTTTGACAACATTTAAAGTTAAATCTACTCGTTATTTGAACCTACTTCATGTACATTTTGACATCAATGGAAAGATAACTTCAATTCCGTTTGAATGATACAAACCTTTCCTTAACCCATTAAGTACCCATTGATAATTTTGAATTTTAAAAAAGTCTCTTTGCTAGCTTTTTTTTGTAAATTTTTTGAAAAATGCATTTTAGCGGATTGATATCACTTTGAGTTGATGAGTTGAAGTCCGATAAAGCGAACAACGATAATTTTCAAACACTTAGTCTAAAATCAAAGTGAATAAATGCATATCACTAAATGCTAAAAAGTAAAAAGTGAAAACCGGAACCGGCCTGATTATAATTTTCAGCTTATAAATTAAGGTATTAATTTTAAAGCTTTAAATGGCATTTACTTTTATATCTGGTGACTCTATTGAACACGTTTTGAAAACAACAATTATTGTCGATTTTCGGTAATCGAAACCGCAATCGAGTTTTGTGGCAAATCGACTCGTTTCGGAATTCGGAACAGACCCGATTATTTGAAGAACTGCTTTTCATTTTTGGATAAATCTTTAATTTTTAGCTATTAAAAATAGAAAAAATTAAAAAACAGATGATCAAAATTGTATGTACAGTGTTGAATAAGAAAAAAAATTAGGACGATATCTTAGCTACTTTCGAAGGTGTTAAATATTTTTCGATAATTTCGTGTTTTATCCACTGTGACTTGAATCGACTCGACTCAACTGGCCTCGGATTGTCTTTCTTGCCACATGCAACTTGAGCTGCTCTACAAAAAGAGCTGAGAGTCAAGGTGTATTGGCGACACACTAGTCCCTTCTCCCTTCTGCCCTCTCCTACTTTCCATTATTCTTTTCTCAACTGCTTTGGTCCTCCTGCTACACTTTTTTGTGCCTTGATTAATTGCCGATTTGCTGGCACACTTGGTGTCGTTTCTCTTGTTATTGTTGTTGTCTTACACACACACACACACACACACCCACACACACGCACACACACACACACATCTGGCACAGTCCATTGTCACTGGGAAAGTCAACGGCTCTTGTCGGTAATTGCCTCACCGTTGTACCTTCACTTGTTGTTCTAATTGATTTCAAGCTACAGTCTGTCCCAGATTTATGCTCCCACTATTCGCCACCCGCCACCCTTGTCCAGTTCCAGGCCATTGCTGCTGTTGTTCTCAATGTTTTTGCCATTGTTCTTATTGTTGCACAGTTTGAAATTTATAGTAGGTTTGCAATAATACCTAAACCATTTTATGCATAATTAGTTTTCAACGTTGCACTGTAAATGCTATTAATTAACTTTAGCCGTTCACTTTCTGGCTTCACTGGTCCAGGCTTCACTGTACTCCAAGATAAACATTAACAGATTTTTCTATTGTTTTCGTAGAAATTTTTCAACATTCTTTCAATTTAGAACATTTTTAAAAAAGCATAAAATATTTATTTATATTTAATCGTGAACGATACAATAAATAAAAAATTTGTTCTATAAGAAAATTTAGCAAAAATAATTAATAAGAAGAATGAATATAAGTAATATATATATAAATTAAATAGAGTATGTTTATTTCCCAAGACCATAAAAAGAAATAACCCAGTTATATATGAGGTATTTTTACTGAGGTATCTTTTTGGGTTTCACCTAAAAAATTAAGAATAAAAAACCTTTTTTGATAAGAAACGTTTTTACTTAATATGAAAAAAAAACCGACGCTAGCTTAAAATGTTGTTGACATTGATTTGCAAGTGTTCTATTGTTTTTTATCTCATGATTCAAATGAAATTTTAATGTGGATCATTGTAAAAACTTACTTAGAAACTTACGTGACTAAAAGCTGGATATCGGAAATTACAAGCAGAATATTAATTTATTTTACAATTTCGCATTAAATTACAATAATACTGTTATGAGGCGACTTTACCACTTTAAGGTATTTAAGTTTACTAATTTAAACAACAATAAGCGAGAATTTAACATAACGAGTTTTTTAACAGTGAATTTAAAAAAATTGGTATGTAAGGTGAAGCAAAGTAATGTTATAATATTTAACATTGACATAACAGTAGGTTTTAAGCATACCTGTTAAATAATGATTAGTTATCATAATCATTATTAATTAGATTATTTTTGTTTAAAAGTCAACTAATTTTTAAATTACGATTATTTTCGGTTCTGACCAGTTATTTAATGATTACGATTGCAAAAAATCAAAAATAATCTAAAACAATTACAAATATTCAAAAATAATCAGAAAAAATAAAAAATAATCAAAAATAATCTTATTGAGCATTCGGATTATTTTTGATTTTTTTCTGATTATTTCTGATTATTTGGCTACATTGATTGTGAAAATTTAAAATAATTTTATTTTTTTTAATTAGACATAAATAATCAGAAATAATCAGAAAAAATCAGAAAAAATCAAAAATAATCCGAATACTCAAAAATATAATAATAATAATAATGATAATAGTTTTAGATTATTTTTGATTTTTTGTATTCGTAATCATTAAGTAATCACAATTTTGTCAACAGTAAATTATGTATATAGTCACTATGATTATTTCCAAAAATAATCTAATGGATTAGTAATTCTAATCGAAACTTAACAGGTCTGGTTTTAGCACATCGCACTAACATGCTGTAGTCTACAGACAATGATTCAATTAGCAGTAAGAGCGAATTTAACAGAACCAGTACTTTAACAGTTAAATTAGGTAATCGGTTCATATTTAACATAGACTTAACATGATGTTTTAACATAGCGCGTTTGTAAAGATAACCCAACAGATACAGATTCAATAAACAGCAATAGATAATCTAACATTTTGAGTACTTTAACAGTGCACAAAATTTGGAAAATTTCTTTAGGTAACTCCCAGTCTATAGACAATGGAATAGCCCAAGCAAATTAATTTGATAACAGCATAAAAAATGAATATAAAAAGCCTGCGAAATCAAACATCAGTTCAGTTTATTAATTCTTTTTGTCAAGATGCTGCTAAAAATAATTAGCATTGTCTTGTTATTAAATACAAATATTATTTTATCCGAATGTCAAAGTCAAAATAATATGAATCCTGAGCTCCAAAGCTTGTTAGAAGACTTAAAGTAAGAAATTGCACATACAAAAATTATTTGAATAAATTAATTGATTTAATTAAAAACTCTTGTTAGCGAAACAAAAAACAGTTTTGGTAGCACAGAGAATCCATTTTCAACACAGCAGGAATCAAAACCATTGGAAAGGACGTGGCAACCAATTAAGGAAACATATCCAGCTAGGGGGCAGCAGAGTCCTGTTTCTTGTACCTCTACGCCTCGTCCTACAACCACTGTTAAACCGAACAGGACTCCAACTGCAAATTATCCACGCAATTGTGTGGAAGCACTGGCCAAATCGCATGATCAAAGTGGAGTCTACACCATAAAGTTGCCGAACTATGAACCCTTCGAGGTTTACTGCTACGAGGGAGGCTGGACAGTCATATTAAACCGCACGAATGGAGTCGAGGACTTTCAGCGCAACTGGTTTCAGTACAAGATGGGATTCGGATACTTTGCAGACGAGTTCTTCATGGGTCTGGATGTCATACACTTGCTGACCTCCGACCGCAGACACGAATTGCTTGTGATTCTGGAGGACTCCCAACAAGTGTTGGGCTACGAGACTTATTCACACTTTGCAATTGGCAATGAACGCGAATCGTATATTTTGAAATCATTGGGAGCTGTCGATGGAACTGCCGGGGATTCATTGAGCTATCATCTGGGCATGAAGTTCTCCACCCACGACCGAGACAATGATCTGGACTACAGAAACTGTGCCCAGCAGTATTCTGGCGGCTGGTGGTACAAGGGATGCTTATTAAGGTAAGGAAAAGCGAAGCTCGCTTTTTGAGAATTCTCATACTAATCTTGATCAATTACAGCAAGTTGACTGGTGAATATAATAACAACGATCCTGGCAACGGCATCATTTGGGGCTCATTCCGAGGCTACGGGAATTCAGTGAGCAGAGCGATGATGATGATAAGACCGACGAAAGTGTTGCCCGTGAAAAATCCTTGGCACTCTTAGCTTTAGTTTTATGATCTAAATTTATTTCATAAATAAATATTTTACAATTTAACAGTTGTGCTTCATTTGGGACAACTGCTAAAAATTTAACTATACTATTTTTAGTGCATTTCACCTCTAAGACACAGCTAACAGTAAGAGAAAACTTAATAAACTGGGGTGCCACAGAAATCGCTTCAAGTGAAATTCAAGCGAAAGCGATTTGTATGAAATTTAAGTGCAATTCAAGCGAAAGCGATTTCTGTGGCACCCCCAATAACGAGTACATATTAAAAGTGCTTTCAGACGAGGATTTTTTAACCGACACTTTTTGTCAAAAAACTGTCGGTGTCGTGTAAACACACAAAATTTTTAAGTGTCGGTGAAAAACCGACGCTCACCGATGGAAATAGAACACGTTCTATTCCATCGGTTTTTTGCGTCGGTGAAACATCAATACGTTAACATCGCAGTTTTTTTGGTATTTTTTTGTGCTTTTCGGCAAAAAAAAAGTGTGCGCGAGCTAAAAGTGTGTTGGGTGTGACCAGCTACCGTGAAAACAAAAACCGATGGTATTTTGGTATGAACACCGATGAGAATTGCGTAAATGGGTAAATTCACCGTCGGTGAAAAAGTGTCGGTTAAAAAATCCTCGTCTGAAAGCACTTTAACATTAACATACTTGAGTATGTTATCAGCAACTTAAATGATAATGTATCTCGATTAGGACTCAACAAATAAAAATTAATCAAATTAAATTAAATTAAATTTATTATTTAAATTAATTTAATTAAATTTGTACAGAACTCTTTTATGTAGTGATAAAGCATTAAAACGATAAGTTTAATAATAAATAATAATAAAAAAAGGAAATTTTGAAAAATATACATAATTTTGATGTAGAATCCAAAAAATTGGTTATGTCATTGTATCTTTTTCTCAATAAAATATATATATTAATGATGGGGAATTTTCTTAAAGGTATCTCCCAAGCATTTTGGAAACTTTCATCCCGACAAAAGGCTTTTTCCCATACCAAAACTTGCAGGTTTGACGTATTAAAAATTTATAAACATTTTGTGTTGGAAAAAGTACTTTTAACAATTTATATAGGTAGTTAAATTTATCGTAAAGCAAAAGCGCTCTGCTCATTCTGATCTTTCTCTGTTGCATATCAATATTAAAGTGACAAGACAAGTGTTTTATGAAAGAGAAAATATAAAATATAAAAGTTGAAGCTTAAAGTAAACTATACAGGTATGCCACAGAAATTACTAGTGAAAGCGAATTCAGAGAAAAGAAATTCCACTTTGAAAATTTCTCCGTGCCACAGAACTTCGAGTAATTTATAGTTCTTAGCATGTTCACCAACCTTTTCGAACTAGGCTTTTCGAACTAGGGCTGGCCCCCTCTCAGATTAAATTTCCCAAGGGCTGTTTAGCAACTTTTTTTAGATTATCATTGCAGAATGGAAGGATTTTATTTTATTTCTTCTTTAATTAGTATTATTTAATTTATTTATATAATAATTGATATTGTGTAGCTTAAATAAATTTAAAAGTTATTGGCGCGGCAATCAATAAAAGATACTTGACAACTCTTAATTCAAAAACTCGGACAAATATGTCATTATTCTCATGGCATAGGATGCCAGTGAAATGAGCGATGATTTCGTTTCACTCAAAATTGTTCAGGTGATTGGACTGTGGCACGGAGAAATGAAATTGACGTGAAATTCAAGTGAAAGAGATTTCTGTGGCATGCCTGATATTGTGTACTTTATTGAATACGTTATTGGAGGCTCTACACACGGTGCATTTGGATAACTGTTGCTGGAGTTGTATGGAAAGGCTGCTGCTTAGAATTCTGGTGGCTCTGACGCGTGTATTTTCTAATATTTTGAATCAAATGTCTAAGTCAGAAATCTAATATGAAAAACTTTTCTGTTTTTCCAACGCATCTGGAAAAAAGTGCAATGAGTATTTTAAATTTGTTTACAAATATTAAAAAGACGCGTGAAAGATCCCAAAAATTAATTTTTTTTTTTTCAAAAAAAGGGAATTAAATAAAAAAAGCCAAAAGCCTGCAGGTAAAAACCCGTTGAGGATCATACGAAAAAAAAATTTCAAAACAAAGTTAAAATTTCCATTTCGCTTTGGGCTTCGCCCAAGCTAAAGTAAATGATAAAATTTCCTGTATAAAAGACGATGCCAGAGAGTAAATGTTTAGTTAGTAAGTTTATTTATTCTTGTCGTTAAAATGTTGCTTAAAATAATTTGTGTTGTGCTTTTAATAAATGCAAACAGTATTCTAATAAAATCCGAAAAATTAACTATCGAACAAGAAGAAAAGTTAAAACGAGAGCTGACCGATCAGTTAAAGTAAGAGACTGCTGTTAACATACATACATAAATACATGAATATAAAGCTAATTTTTATCTTTTAATAGAGATGCCTTAGGACATTTGGCAGGAAATCGGAATGGACCAGAGCAGAGTCCCGGTGCCATGGGAACATCGAAGCCAGAAAGTGTGGGAGGAGGAACAACTTTGAGAACTACTACAACTTATCCTCCTACTACTACAAGTGATCCTACTAAGCCTGCTACTACGTTTTTGCCTGCTACTAAACCTACAACTACTAGTACTACTACTACTACTACTACTAAACTTACTACTACTACTACTACTTCTACTACTAAACCTACTACTACTACTACTACTAAACCTACTACTTATAAACGCTATCGCCCCACTTACACTTATAACTCTACAACAAGGACTCCTACTAGAGTTAATCAGACGCCTGTCGTGCTTCCACGCAACTGTGTTGAAGCACTGGCCAAATCTAAGGATAAAAGTGGAGTCTACACCATAAAGATGCCGTACCAAAAACCCTTCCAAGTGTACTGCTACGAGGGAGGCTGGACGGTCATATTAAACCGCACGAATGGAGAACAGAACTTTAATCGAAACTGGAATAACTACAAGTGGGGATTTGGAACTTACTCAAGTGAATTCTTCATGGGTCTAGAGAGAATACACGTGCTGACCGCAGACAGTGCCCACGAATTACTTGTCATGCTGCAGGATTCCCAAAATGTGACGCGATACGAGACAGCCTCGAACTTTGCAATTGGCAACGAAAGCGAATCGTTTGCCCTGAAGTCGCTTGGTGTTGTCGCCGGACCTGCTGGGGATTCATTGAGCTATCATCTGGGCATGAAGTTTTCCACCCACGACCGAGACAATGATCTGGACCACAAACACTGTGCCCAGAAGTATTCTGGCGGCTGGTGGTACCGGACATGCTTATTAAGGTAAATGTTAGAGTGGATTATTGTGGAATTCTCATACTGATCTTGATTAATTGCAGCAAGTTGACTGGTGAATATAATAACCACGTTCCCGGCAACGGCATCGTTTGGGGCACATTCCGAGGCTACGGGAATTCGTTGAGCAGAGCGATGATGATGATAAGACCGACGAAAGTGTTGCCCGTGAAAAATCCTTGGTAGTGTAAACAGTCAATTAAGGGCTTTGTAAATAATTTTTAATAAATATATTCCTATATAATTTACTAAATTTTGAACTTGCTTATCGTTTTGTTTCTGTTTCGCCATTAAAATCGAACAAGAGAGTACGATCAGCAGAAAATTAAATACAGTAGTATACTTTTTTACTCCATTTCTTTTGGTTTTTTATAATCCAAAATTCTGTTATTCCATGAAAAATCCTTGGCACTCTTAACTTTTATTTTGCGGTTTTAATTTATTTCATACAAAAATAAATATTTTACAATTTAACAGTTGTGCTTCATTTGGAACAACTGCTAAGAATTGAACTATACTATTTCTAGAATATTTTATCTCTCAGACACAGTTAACAGGGTCAACTAACAGCAAAAGAAAACTTAACATAACGAGTACATGTAAGCATGACATGTCGGTGTTTAACATACACAAGTATGTTGTCAGCGACTTAAATGATAATGTACCAGAATTAAATTAATTTAATTAAATTTAATTAATTTAAAATTTTGAAAATTATACAAAATATAGTAAGAGGTCATAAATTGATTTTTATCATTGTACTTTTACCTCAATAAAAGAGTATACTTATATGTATGGTCGGGAAGTTTCCTGGGGTATCTCCCAAGGCACTATGGAAACTTTCCCCATATCAAACCGGCAGGTTTGACGTGTTAAAAATTTATTAACACTTAGAAGCAAAGAAAACGAGTTCAATTAGAGTATTCAGAAACTATGATATTTGTGTTTTATGATAAAGTGATATCTGTTGTAATGACAACAAACCCACAGAAAAATGTCTATCACACCAGACATGCTCTGGGGTATGTATACAAAATTGGGACAAAGTGATAATTATAAAATGGCTGCCAAATTGTTAAGAGTATCTTACAAAATAAGGTCACACTGAGGTGGGTATTGCTATTGGCTGTAAAAGTAGGTAATTCTTCTAAGCCCGGTGGCTTTGGACAGATTTTAAATCTAAATCAGGGGTGCCCAAATCTGCAAATAGTAATAAAAAAATGCGAACGCACACATGAAACGAATGTTTTCTTTATTTCAATGTGTACACAGAAAAAAAATAGGAACATGTTTCTTAAAAAAAATAAAACACAAGCGTCACAAGTTTCACAACGAAATAAACTTTTTCTTTTTCGGTGTACACCAAACGATAAGACAACAACAAAATACATTCGGATTAGCAAAAGCGAAACGATGCAATGCAATTCTTTTTGTTTTGCCAGCAACGAATGTGGAGGGAAAGCAACGATGCAAAATTTGTTCTTGTTTTGCCAGCAACGAAAGACGACCGAATGCGTAATGTGCAAAATTTGTTTGTGTAGTTTGCCAATGTGCGCCAGAAGCTTACCAATGTGTATTCTTACACACTTCCCATATCCTATGTGCAAAACAAAAACAAATGTGCGTCGTGTGCATAGGCGATGGGCATCCCTGATCTAAATAAAGTGATACAAATTATTTTAAATGATTGTTTTTTTATAGTTGCAAAAGCATTAAAAAATACAAGAGAGGAATAAAACTCATTGGACTGGGGATTTATCACAAATATGACAACAGAAACTTAAAAAGTTCAGTCACTAGCTACAGTGTAATAAATTTATCACTTTATCAATTTGTCATAGTTTCTGAATACCCTAAATATATTTTTGTTTATATAGTATACCTAGTGCATTAAAGCATGCGTGGAAACTCCCAAAATTTAAATTTTTTCGGAAAAAGTTAGTTTAACATAAAAAGCCAAAAGCCTACAGGAAAAAACCAATGACGATCAAACGAAATAAAAAAAATTTCAAATCAAAGTCAAAATTTCCAATTCGCTGTGGGCATTGCCCAAGCTAAAATAAATGTTAAAATGTTTCGTATAAAAGACGGTGCAAGAGATTAAATTTTTAGTTAATTAGTCAATTAGTTAATGTATTGTTTTCGTTAAAATGTTGCTGAAAATAATTTGCATTGTGCTTTTAATAAATACAAACAGTGTTCTATCCAAATCCATAGAATTAACTCCCACAGAACAAGAAGAGCTAAAGCAATTACTGTTCGGGCAGATGAAGTAAGAGACTTCTGTCAACATACATATTGAGCTAATTTAAATCTTTTAATAGACAACTCCAAGGACAATTATCAGAAATGCAGAATGGAATGCAGCAGAGTCCCGGTGCCATGGGAATATCGCAGCCAGGAAGTGTGGAGGGAGAAACAACTTTGAGAACTACTACAACTTATCCTCCTAGAAGGCGCATTTATTCTACTACTACTACTACTATTCGTCCAGCTCCTTATATTCGTTACCCCGATCGCCCCACTTACACTTATCCCACTTACACTAATCCTTCTGCAACTTACAACCCCACTTACACATATCCTTCTGCAACAGAGACTCGTGTATATAATTTACCGCAGCCTAATTACAATGATCGCATTGAAATACATTGCTACCCGGGAGGCTGGGTGGCCAAATTAATCAGCAACAATGAAACAAAAATCTTCAGCCGAAACTGGGGATTTGTAGCCGATGCAACTGAATTCATTGTGGGTTCTATAATGGCGCGTATTTGCTCTAATTAAAATAAATCCTCAAAAGTAGACAATAAAATTTTTCTCAGTAATAACCATTTTTACATTGACCCTGAAAGTATGCATCACTACATATAAACAATTAACATTTAACACAACATAACATTTAGTAGTAGATTTCATTTTAGTCTCAGTAGTACATTTTCTAACATATTGTAAAGTTAATAAAGTAATTGAAAAATTGTGGGAATATTACTGAAATATCAAGAAAATTTAGTTTTGAGAAAATTTAGAACTTATACCCAAAACGTTAAAACCCCTAATATATTCATATTTAATTTACTCAATTTCGAACTTGTTTTTCGTTTAGTTAATTAAATATAAGAGCATCCATTTTACGGCCTTACAAAAATACGTTTCTTTTTGTTTTTTTTTATGTTCCAAAATTGTGTTATTCCAACATAAAATGGTTTTCAGAAATTGTGTTATTTTCAAAAAAAAAAAGAAATTTGAGAAAAGTTCCCATAAAGCAGTTTGGGGATATGGAATCACCCGTTATTAAATATCCGATAAAATGTTTGGTATAAAAACCATATAATAGTCAATGGCAATGATCAAGTAAAAACTTTACATATTTTAATAAAATAAATCAAAATATATAAAAACAGTAACAGTAAGAGATTAACATTAACTTAACATAGGTAAGCTAAAAACAGCAAAGCAAAATGTTAACCAACTTGCCCACATTTTTGAATGCTCGTATTTCGACTCCATGTATGAGAAAACAATCCTTAATTTTCTAAATTCAAGTAATTTGTATTTACTTTGGTCTTAACTTGCCGCAGGGCTGAAGTTTCAGGTTTGTGGCTAACAAACTTAAAAGTTAACACAACCAAATGTCCATTCTTATATATTTTTTTTGGTTATTCAGTCAGCTGCAGGCTATAAAAGGGACAAAGCTATATTTGAATATACATAAATTCGGGAATAAATAAATAAAATATATATGTACATATAATATAGAAACTTCATGTACAGCAACTGTGAAATATTTCCATAATTTCTAAAGGTTTCTTTTTTTCTGAATAAAAATAAATTTGTTCAATTTTAATACGAATATTTTATTTAGCAGCTGGCCGGAAATATGAGTTCTCATATTTTGCATTCCTATATAAATATATTCTGGCAGGTTTTATAGCGTCAATTTTGCAATATCTTTTCTTCTTTTATTTTGGTGTGTGTGTGTGTGTGTGTGTGGCATGCAACTCTTCATATGCCACAAATTTGGTTGGCAAACCTGCACAAGTTATTGGTGGGGCAACAGCAGCTACTGCCAACAACAACAGCAACAGCAACACCACAACCAACACCACCATCACCATCATTTGAGCCACTCAACTGCACTTCAATTTCAATTGCCATTTGCTTTCTTTCTTCGTTTTGTTGGCCTTGCAACGTGTGGCAGCCACAAAAATGTAAACGAGTGCAAACAAATTCTTATCGCAAGTGTACAATAGCTGAAGAAACCCAGTGAAAATGCTGCAGCTAAGAACACGCGACTATGGAAATACCCTACAAGAATAGAAAACAATTTAATCAAAATATTATTTATTTTTAAATTTAAATTCATTTCCCCATTAAATTTATGCATTTATTTTCCCATTAAATTCATTCTTATACTTATTTCTGTTGGGATTTTGGGAAACTTAACCAAATATAAATAATGTCTCTGGTTTATTTTATTTTTAATTTTCGAAGATTGGTTTTATTCCAAATTATGGGCAAATGTTCCAAAGTAACGCAAAGGAAAGTGCACAAAAAATAAATTATTTGTAATCCGGATGTATGGAATTATTTTGATTTCACATTTAAATATTTGTGATTAAAAAAAAGAAAAATATAATTTGGAAAAAAATAGCATAATGCAGCGTTATAAATAGGCAATCAGGTATTTATTTATTTATTTATTTATTATTAAACATATAAAAACTTTACTGAAACCTTAAATATATTTAAAATTTTAGGCATTGTTTTTTAACTGAAACAAAAAAGACTCTTTAAAGAATCCTGAAACAGATAAAACAGCTCGTAATGATTATAAAAATATTCGATATGTGAAGTTATGATTTTTACAAAGTAAAAGTTTCACATATTTTATTTTACAAAAACAAAATTTATTTTAATTCGTTTTTTGATTTTAAATATTAAAAAATAATTAATAACAAATATAAACTTTTTTTAATTTGACAAAATACATTCGTTCCTAATTAAATATAGTTACTTTATATGATACAGGAACGTGCTTGAAGTGATAATAAGTATTTTCTTCTGGTTATTATTCCTGGCAAGAGTGTATACGAAAGTAAGCATGGAGGCTGCAGCAGGTGTGTGTGTGTGTAAGGCACAACAAAAAATTGTGCTACGCCTCATTTGCAAGGACTTCAAGCTGAAGCTGAAGCTGAAACTGAAGTTGGGGCCGGAGTTGGAGCTGGAGTTGAAGTCGAAAAGGCTGGCAAATATTGAAAAGCATTTTTCGTAGCATACCTTAAGGGGCATGATGTGGAGCAGGTGGTGGAGGCGAAGGGACTTTTTGGCTTAATATCTGGCGAGAGAGAGAAAGAGAGAAGGAAAGTAGGAGCAGGAGGAGAAACGACAGCGTCAACATTATCGTCTCATCAGCAGAATTTCCGCAGTGCCATTTTTGTGCTTTATCATCGTAACTAGTGAATGAATAGCAATACTCGGTATAGAGAGAGGGGAGAGAGGGAGGAGGGGGTGACTGAGAAGGTTGCACAACAACGAAAACATCAACACCAACCAACACCAACAGGCAACTCTGGTGGGGCACTTTGTCAGCAACAGCAGCAACAACAGCAGCAACAGCAACAACACCAACAACAACAACAGCAACAGCAGCAACAACAACAGCAACAACAACAATGCCCAGATTCAAGCAGCTTACAAGTGTGGCATGTAGTAGCTGCCGTTATCGTTCGCTTTTCACTCGCTTTCGAGAGGCCAGAGACAGAACCAAAGTCGAAGTCAGATACAGGAGAGAAGAATGCAGAAAGCAGAAAGAAGAGACAGTAGATAATGCCACACACACATGCATACACATATGTCTGTATGTCTGTATGTATGTAGATGGAGCTGTAGCCAGAGGCACCAGGCACAAGGCTGCGACTCTCGGAATCAGTTGAGAAGAGCCAATGCGTCACAATGGGACGAATACAACAAAAATACAGTGATTGAAAAATATAATAGAAACGAGAATCATTTTGACATTTTAAACAAATAATAAAACTATAATAAACAGCTGCGCATGAAAAATTAATTTAATTTTTTCCAACTGCTTTTAGTCGTGCAATAATATTAAATAATATAGAATCCCGTTGTTTTTATCAATTTTAACACATTGCTTAATATGTATTAAGTACAAATTATGAAACTAAAACAAATTATTATTGTCGAAGCAATTTTAAAAGTACAAAAATAAATGATCGTTTCTACATTTTTTTAAAACTTATGTTTCGATTTAAAAGCTGTAAATTAAAATAACCAAAACAAAATAGTGCTTCATTAGTTTCAAAAACTTATGTGTTTTTGAATTATGTCAATAAATTAATAATTATATAATTTAAAAAATTCGCCTATGAATTAGATGAGTGGCACAGTGGCTACAAATACAACAAAAATGTGAAAGAAAACATAAGTTTAGCATGTCGAACATTCAAAAGGTTTTTATACAAAATATGCCGGAAATAATTTCAAAATGTTTTCTTTTTTTTTTCATATGTAAATAATTTTGTATAAAATCAAAAGATAGTTTTAGTAATTATATAATTTCAAAACATATTAAAAATAGTTATAAAGAAATAGTTTAATACTCACATAAAAAGTATACACAAAAAAAAATGGAATGCATGTTTTACGAAATATATAGTAGAACATTTGTTATATCTAATATTTTGGCATCATCTCAAAAATCTTATTTTTTAAGTTTTTTAATTGGCTTTAAATTAGTGGTGTCCAAAATAACAACAGCCTATACCATGGCGTCGCAGCCGACATACAGCCAGAGAGACAGAGAGAGAGAGAGAATACGTGTGTTCTATAAATAGCACGTTCGGCTGCTTGTGCTCTCACGATGCGTGTGTTCGGCTTTTTGTTCTCTCACGAAGCATCTGATCGTTTGATCCTTTTTGATGTCAGTCGCTGAGCTGCGTTCAATGAGGAGAGACCGTACAGCGCTAGACTTTTATCATACACTGCAGCTAATGCTTTTTGTAATGATGCGACAGCTCGAATCTGCATTAATTCAATTTTTTTAGTGTAAAGCAGTAAAAAGTTTCGTTTATGTTAAGAAATTTATTTTAATAATTTTTGGCATGCGATTTGTGTTACAAAATTCCTAGCATTTGTCCCACTGTGCATTGTCACAGGAGCCATCTACAGATACCAGCAAGAACGCACACACACACACACAGGACTGTGGTTGGCTTTTGTTGAAGACAATATATCATAGCATCAGAGGCAGCGAGGACACCCTAACGTAAATGCACCTCTCTTCCTGCCGTACACACTCCCCCTTTCCCTCCATTTCCTCCTCTGCCCCTTTCCTTAGTCAATCGCCCCTCACCTGACTCGCTGGCGTTATGGCTACCCACAAACACTTGTACACTTTGTGTGTGGAGCTGCTTCTGCTTATGTAAAGTGAAAATTTTCGATTTTCTATAAAAAAAAAATGAATAAAAAGAAAAAAAATAGATTGTGAAGAGAGCGAAAAATGCCGTTGCTACTGCTTGAATTTCCCTTAGCTCCCTCTTGTTCCACTGTAAATACGCCATGGGCCTTACGAGCGTGTGGCCATCAAAAAATTACGTATACGTAACGTTGGGTTTTTGGTTGTTTTTTTTTTGTTATGGGGCGTTTGTTGTCGCTGTCCTTTTAATACGGCACATAAATTATTGTAAGACTGCAGATTGGCTCTTTGGCAACATTTTGTAGCAGCCTTGTTGTTGCTTTTGTTGTTGTCGTTGTTTTTTTTCCTCCGTTTTGGATAGAGGCAAATATATCAAGTGCTGAGGTGTGAAACATTTGACCGTAGGCAAAGCTACTCGGCATTTAAAATCAGCCATAGGCAGCTCTTTAAAACGACTGTCACAGCTGTGTTTAAATGATATACTGAGTCTACCTGTTGGGCTGCCACAATTCTGGCCACGATGCAAAAACATAGAAGAATTAATCAGACTTAAAGCTCATTAAAAATGCTCTGATTTACAGTGAGATGGCTGCTAGAGGAATTTAATAACAAGTCTACAAGCTCAACAGCATGTGTAAGTTTTAATATATTTGAATTGTATAGTTATAAACAAAGGCGATAAGATTTGAAGCATTTAAAAAATGGAAATACATGTATAGCAAGTAGAGTTAAACGGACGAACAGAGAGACAAGGGTATATCGACGCTGCTGTTAAAGCTGATCAAGAAGATTTAATTTATAGGGTCGGAGATGCTCCCTGTTACATACATTGCAACGAATACAATGGCCGTGCTCACCAGAACAAATCGACAACAGAAAATATCGATAAAATTTTTATGATTATTCTGGTGAACGGCAGTGATGAGCAATCATGATTTCAAAATTTTTTGATTATGATGACTGAAAATTCATCACCAAAACAGAACGCTAAATTTCTGTGATTGTGATGATAAAGAAAACAAATTTAATAATAAAAAAAAAAAATTTATAAATATTAATATGGTTTTCTTAAAAAAAAATGCAAAGAAAACGTAGAAATCTGCGTATTTTTAAGGAATATGGTTAGGAAATGTCTAAATAAGGTGTTTGATAACTATTGAAAATATATTTTGACGTAAAATGTATAGAAATTACTGTCAAAAAAAAAAATATATCTTAGATCAAGGTGGATTTATAGCTGGTGATGTATTCGCTCTCTCTCGGGGCGGAATTGTCAAAATGAGTCTGACGTGAGAGAGACGACAGAGATAGATATATAGAAAAATTGTTTTGTTTTGTTTTCTATACTCTTCACTCATTTTCGTTTTGTGCGCTGTGCAATATATAAAATGAAAATAAAATGCAATGGCATGTTTGTCTTGTTGTTCCTGTAATGACCCGTAGGTAACCAATTAATTAATTGTGATTATGGATATTTGTTAAGCTCCTGTTAGCCGTCAGCATCGACGCTGTTATCCCTGTTGCTCTCTTTGTGGAAGCTGCTCACCGGTGCATGCTTCCACAGTTCCTGTTGCATTTATTTGTCTCTTTTTCATATCTCTGGAAACACAAACCAAACGACTTGCGTTCGAGCGGCATATGTATTTTTCACACAAGGGACATTTTTTAGAGAATTTAATACAACCGCTTACTACGATGTTTGCTTTCGTAATGACGTTTCCGCCCCGAAAAAGAGGGCACGTCGAGCGAATACATCACCAGGTATAAATCCACCTTGTCTTAGATACAGTTTATATGTATGTACATTGAAAAAGCGGCCCTAAGGGCCCTAAGTTTTATTTAACAAATAATTTCAAATTTGACATTAATTTCTATACATTTTATGTCAAATTCTCTTCACAATAGTTATCAAACACCTTATTTAGATATTGAAAAAACGGGCCTAAATGGGCATACAATATTGGCTTGATTGTTAATTAATGCAACATTTTATAAATTATTTTAAATCTGGCCTTTTGCTGTGTTCATTCCCATTACATTAAGCATTTTGCGTCAAACTGTTTTGATTCTTTTTTAATAAATTTTAAGAGCTTTGACAAAAAAAAGAAATGACAACTTTGATTTTGCCTTAAATTTCATCATCAAAAATTTTTTGATTTCTGATACTTGATTACTGATTGATTATCTCCTTTTACTTTTTTTTAATTATAATAATAATTATAATAATATAATAAAAATTTAAAATTCTTATTATTTATTTTTCAGTTTTTATATATCAGCACCTAAAGATTCGGTTCACAGCTGAAGTTTGTAATTGAACTAAATTTATTGATGAACATTTGATACAAAATGTTATTTTAATGGCATAAAAAAAAGACACTTAATTAAGCCCAGACACACATTTATAATGAAAGCTTAAATAAATGAGCATAACTTTGAACGTTGTTCGTATTATTTGTGATTTGTATGCGAAATATATCATTTGAACTTTTTAAAAGCTCATATCTCAACAACTATTCGCATTTGTTGGGAATGATGGGAAAAGTACAACGGATGGAGCATGAAACAATTCACAACACACGTGAAAAATGTTTCTCTCGTTTTTCTCATTCTCATTTTGCCTTATCGAGTCGAGAATTGGCCATTGCTCTTTTTCCAGTTGATAGGAAACAAATTGAAGGGAATGCTGCCATTTAATAAATCATGTTTTGTTTGGCTTGGCTTGACAATAATAACTTGTGTACACATGTGTGTTGGTGTGTGTGTGACCACAACAACAACCACTACAATAGAAGGTAGGCAGTCATAGGTAGCGTGAAAGTGACCACAGCAACATCCGCTCTTGGGGCCAACAAAAAAAAAGCCAACATAAACTCGCCAAGAACTTTTTGTTGTCCCCAAAATGGGATGCCTTGTTGAAGTCAGAAGTAGTTGGGAGAAGGGGAGAAGGGGCAAAGGGGGGACAGGGGAAAACATAGGCAACTCAGTTACATAAGTTGCGTTTATTATTTTTGTGTGTCTGTTTTGTTTTGTGCTTGTTTTCTGCCAGTAACCAGCAAAAAAGAAAACAATCACATTTAAAGTGATCAACTAGCAGTTACTTCCAATTTATTAACAATAATTTTTCAAGTTTTAGAACAATTAAGTAGAACTAAAAAAAAAATAATTTAAATTTATAATTAATCGAACTAGAAATCTCAGCTAAATTTTCGGGCTTAATTTATAAAGAACAATTAAATTCAATTTAATAAATTAAATGCATTAAATAAATTAATTATGAATTCAATTGATTTTTTAATATATTGGAAAATCTAAATAGATCAGTTTTGAATTTAAAATTAATTTTGAATTTTTTATTAGAAATGGAAATCTTAGTTAAATTTTTAGATTTTTATTCGTTTAGAAAATCTTTATTATAAAGAACAATCATATTCAACGAGATGAACTAAAATTACTTCATTTTTACGTAGAATTATGTTTCATTTAAAATTGAAACTATTTAAAAAGAAACTATAACAAAATAATAATTATTTTCCCAAGTTTTATATTATATTAAAGAAGTAAATTGAAGTAGTTGAAGAAACAAACATTTTAAACATACGTTTTATATTAAATTGTAAAATCTTTATAAATCAAAATAAAATCAATAATTCAAAATTCAATTTAATTAGACATCGAAATCTTTTGCAAACTGTTTGATTTTGTTCAAATTTACTCTAAATACGCCAAATTTGCCAATACTTTTACTTAGTACTTTACAACTATACTTTTTCGCTTTTGCCACTGGTATACCCCTTGGACTTGACCGGCTTACAGGGTATAAATAGTAATAGGAGGAGCTGCACAAAATAACGAGCTACAACTGAAGCTTTTGGCTGAGCACTTTGTGCATAACTTTCCATTTATGCTGGTGTCCCTGCCCCCCTGCCCCTGCCCCTCTTGGCTTTCCTATCCTGTTCCCCTCACTCCGCACTCTACCCCTAAATATATAGAGTACAATTGTTTGCTGGTTTTTGTAGTTGCGGCGTCACTTGGCGTCCAGAAGCGCAGCGGTTGACTTCGTCCATGGCAATGGTAATGGCCATGTGGTTGTAGAAAGAGACGGAGAAGGGAAAGAAGAAGGAGAAGAATAAGGAGAAGGAGAAGAAGAGCAAGGGATAAGGTATTGTTACTGAAGGGCAGGAGAACTGGGGTTGGTTCCATGTCCAGCATAGTGGACACAGAGAAAAAAAATCGAGCTAAAAATAATTTTGTATGAACTCGAATTAAATATTTTTGATACTTAAAATAAACATAAATATTTTCTACCCGAAAACATCGAATCTTAAATCAAGTTAAGCTCTCATATTACTAAAAGTAAGCATTAAAATCCTTAATATAAGCTCTAGACTCTGTTCGTAAAATCTTAGATCAAGTTTATTAATTTCTATATCCTTTTAGCGATCGATTGCTAACGATTTCCAAAGAGTTTTGAAACCCTAATACAATATTTAGTAGTATGCTTAAGTAAGTGCATTGTTCATATTTTTACATGTTTTTGTACTCAGTTCCAGAATTAAAAAGACTTGAAAAGAGTTCAAATTGAACTGAAATCAAATACTTTTTAAAGTAATTTCAAGTTTTAAAATATTTAGATTTCGTACTTAAAATATTTTACACAAAGAAATATTGTATGTAAATACTGTACAAATAAGATTAAAATACTTGACTTTAGTAATTTTAATTTTAGTGGGAAATCAAGTTCGAAATATGGCGTCTAAAGTAAGGAATACATGATTTTTTTCCGCTGTGTAGACTCTGTATATGCTTATGTGTGTGTGCGACGCTTCTGTTGTTGCCGAGTCCAAGTCCAAGTCTAAGTCCAAGTGCTCGGGGGAAATTCCTGTCCATTGTACATGACTTTTGATATTTATGGGTAATTTCGTTTGCGTTAGCAGCATTTCAATGCAAAGAGGTGTAAGCTCTCTCTCTCTCTCTCTCTCTTCCACTCGGAGAAATTATAGAAGAAGAAGAAGCAAAAGATGCCTGAGAAGAGAGCAAAACATAAATCAACATTTTGTTGTTTTTAATTTGCTCTGTTCGCAACGGCAACGTCTGATTTTGACAATAGACCAAAAATAAATACACAAGCGATAAGCTGTAGAAATTGTTATGGAAATGGAAGTACACAGAAAAAAATATATATTTTCTAAAATTCATGTATAAAATTCTTGACTTAAGCATGTATTTTCGCATATTTTAAAATTGTAAAATCTTATTTGAATCAAGTATATATTTTAAACCTGGCTTAAGAAATTCCGCAAAAAAATTAAATTAGAATAATAATGCAATTTAAGTCAGAAAAATTTGTTATAAATAAAACATATAAACAAAAAATCTATACGCCTGAGCCAAAACAATTCTATTAGATTTATAGTGCAATTCCCGCCAGCTCTTGAAAGTATGCTACAGATATTTTATACTTCAATTCCCGCCAGCTCTCTAAAGATGCTATAGATATTGTGTACTGCAATTCCCTTCAGCTCTTAAAAGTATGCTGTAGATTTTGCTTTAAGCATGTATTTTCACATATTTTAAAATTATAAAATCGTACTTGATTAAGTAATAACCGACTTTTTGACACCGCTAATTCCATAAGCCCGTAGTCTATTTCTTGCAGTGTAGAAACTGAAGTTGGCAGTCAGTTCGTTGCCAGTTTTACAATTAGGCAACTTGAAAATTTATTATAGTGATTTTAATCAAATGAATGACGCCACTTGGCGGCACAATTAATAATAAACTTTTGTGGAAAATAATCCAAAGAAAAAACAAAACAACAAATAAAACATAAAACATAAAGAACACCAACAAACGACCCTTGGCAGGTAAAAAACTGGGAAACGTTTTCCCCATTTACCTTCGTCAACTTGCTGACATATGGAATTTTTAATTCGCTCAAATTTCTCTCTCTCTCTGTCTCTGTCTGTCTGTCTCTTTCACTCGGTCTGCTGTCTGTCTCACCTGTCATCGTAGACAAATCCAGCGTTTAATGTGTTCAAGTTTAGAACAAAGGCGAGCGCCGTGCAGCCAACGAGTCCTGTGTAGTCCTTGTCCTTGTCCTTCTTCTTCCCTCCTTGTGCGACTTCCCTGTTCCTGCAAAATAAGACAGTGAGACAAATGTACAGAAATGTCCACAAATATTAAAGTGAAGTGTCATAAAATATATGCTCAAATTAATTCTCGTAGGCTCTACAACAAAGCATCTAATCCTCCCTTTGTCTCTCCTCTCTCCTGTCTCCTTCTCCATGTCTCTCTCCCTTTTAGTTCAGGGCATAGGCCAAAGCAAATGCAAAGCTCTTCTGTCCATTTTCATTTGACATTTACATTTTTTTCCACTTCTCTTTTAACCACAATGCTTAAAGCTTGTCAAATGCATCCACAAGATGAGTCGACTTTAATGTTTCAAAAGAGAACTTTTTGCTTTTGAAAAGGACTCATTATTTATTTTATTATACAGTTGTTTAAATAAAAGGTGGAATTTTTTAGCTAAACATTAATATGTACATAATAAATATTTAAGACAATGGTGTCCAAACTCCCACAGTCAAACATTGCGCTTATGTGATTAGCAACGAAACACGCAGTCAACGAAACGTTTTACCGCATTACACTGAAAAAATGAAATGAAAGCATATTCATACTGTCGCATAGTTACAGTTGGCAGCGTAAAGAGAGCAAAGCATTAGTGCACAGTGTATGATAAAAGTCTAACGTTGTGCGGTCTCTCATCATTGAACGCATCTCAGCGACTAACAACAAAAATCATCAGTCGAGCAGATGCTTCGTGAGAGAACATAAAGCCGATCACACGCATCGTGAGAGCATAAGCCGCCGAACTCGCTATTTATAGAACACACGTATTCTCTCTATAGCTCTCTGTACTTTTGGTAGCCTGCGACGCCGGCAGAATGAGATCATATCACATGGGAAAAAGTTAAATGATCATTATTTTAATTTTAATAATTATTATTAAAACCGCAACCGAAACCGTAACCGAAACAAAACTTTGTTATTTGTCCTAGAAAAACCGAAATTATTCAAACCGAAATAACCGTTTATTAATAAGCAATCGTCGTACTTAAAACTTATTTTGAATTTTTATATTTAAATCTTTTGAAAAATCTTTTTTAAATCAAACCGAAACGAATATCGGTTTCAGTTACGGTTTCGCTTATGTTCTCATGTAGGTATATGGTTATCTGTTTCACAAAATTTTTGTGTATCGGTTACGTAACGATTACCGAAATCTTACATGTTTCAGTTTCGAAATACTGGTATAATTTCGGTTTGCAACAAAAATTATTTAAAATGTTTAAAACTATGTAAATTTGAAAATTAAATATTCAAAAATTTCAAAAATAAAGATATTTTTATTAAGAAAAATATACACATTCGAAATAAAAATCAAAGTTACTTTTAAAAGCCAGGATTACACCTTCTAACATAATTAAATAATATGTTTGACGGCAGCCAAATGAACCGTTATGGATGAATCGGTTTCTAAACGGCTGTTTCGGTTGGAATAAATTTGATTTTTCGGCTACGGTTTCAGTTACTGTTGCCAATTTCAATCGGCTAGTACCGGTTAACGGTTACGGTCATGGTTTCGCTTTTAATCCGTGATATTAAAAACTTTTGTAAAAATTACAAAAGAATTTTTTGTGAACCAAACCAATATAAAATCGAATTTCAGAAATTGAAAAAAAATCAAATAACCGGTAAGCGTTACGAAACCGATAGTCACCGACTTTGCTTAACCGATAATCGAAAACCAGAAGTCTAACTGAATCCGATATTTATTTCGCTTTGATGTCTTGCGGAAAATCATTTGAAATTCATGTAAACGGTATGAATATTGTGCTTCCATTTTGCACAACATTTTCAGTGCATTTTTTTTCCACAAATAGTGTTTGCCAAAGATTGAAGAGTCGCCATTTATGGAGACAAATCGGCAATCAAAACGGTAAAACAGTTGAACATTGTGAACATTTTGAGTATTTTGAGCATTTGTGAATGCAAACAAACCGTAACGCACACGTTCATTATGATTATGGCTCGAATGTTATGTTGGCCATGGCCTATTGTAGGTGTTGTTGTCGTTATCGTTGTTGTTGTCGTTGTTGTTGTCGATGTTGTTGTTGTCGCACATAATGCGCTGTTCATCGTATCTCATGGCATTCTTCGTTTTATATTAGCCACAGACATGTTGTGTGTAATCACTCTGTCCATCTCGCTCTCTCGCTCTCTCTCTATCTCTGTTGACGGAAATTAAACGTTACGAGCACATTTTGAATTGCCTGTGTGTTGGAATTGTGGCCCATGGATTTCTGCAATTCAGTTTGGACAACTGCAAATGCAGAATCCCTGAAATGCCACTTGAAATGCAATCCGCAGAACCGTTTCCGCTGTAGACTCTCTTGTTTTCCATATACTTGTTGTTATTGTTGTTGTTGTTGTTGTCATCATCACCATTACAAGTAATGAGTGTGGCAGACAGAGAGAGAGAGAGAGAGGGAAAGAAAGAGATAGGTCGTCACGGTCATTGAATGAAAATTGTTATCTCGCACAATGCAGACAATTTCCATGTCAGGCATTTTCCACACCACACCACACCACACCACAAACACACACACACACACACACAGTTTTCGGCGCAGTTTTTCCCACCGACAACACGACAGAAATTAAGTCGCACCGTTTGCAAATGACAATTTTTCCTTTTCCCATTTCCTCTTTTTAAAAGTTGCAACTTTTTTGTTATTTTTAGATTTAGCGCTAATTAAATGAACTGTTTTGATCCAAAACAGTTAAGATATGAGTTGATATCTCATAGTTTTATCATCAGCAATAATGCAATCATTTTCTTCGGTTTTGCCTCAAGCGTTCAGTTCAATTAGCTGACATTTCACGAGGCTTCATTTCGTTCTGCACTCAGAAAAAGTTTCATGACGAAATGGACTAATTTCAGTCTGTAAAAGATCGAATCATACTAATTAAACAAAAATCTTAGACTAATCGCAAAATTTACTTGTTTTTAGTAAACACAAAACATTCTGAAAATGTTATACTTTAAATTCATTAAAAATCGCGACATATAACAAAATTAAATACCATTTAATAAGTGTCTTTTGTTGGTCGCTTGTTGTTACCTTTTTGCGGCTAGAATCAGTTGAGAATTATAAGGCGCCAAAATGAAAAATAAAGCTTAAACGGATCGTTTCATACATTAATAAAGAATAATATTACAATCTTGATATTTTAAGAAGAAAGCAATATAATATCAAGTGCAGATTTACCTAATTTTAGAAACACAGTAATTAAATAAACAATTAATAATTTTAGTACAAAAAAAATGTATTTTAGAAAGCTATATTTTTCTGAGTGTACTTCGGTTTGCCTTTGGGCATCCAGTTAAATTAGCTGACATTTCATGAGGTTCCATTTCATTCTATTATAGCTACAATACATTAACACACACACACACACACACACACACAGTCCAGTTTCTCTATCGATTCGCTTTCATTTCCTCTCACTCTCACTCTCATTGCTTTCCTGTCTCTACTCATATCTTTGCTTGAAATGACGCTGCTAATGAGCTCTAATAATAATAATATTGCGCTACTATAACTATAAATGTATATTGGGTCGTGTGTGTGTGTGTGTATATAGATGTCCTTTGGGATAGTTGCGGCTGATTTGCAATATTCCTTAATAGATTTTCGGCCTCTCAAGCTACGAGAAACTATGGCACATTATCAAAGAATATTTTAGCTCATTTATTAGACACTCATTAATTCAGATATAGAGTCAAGATAGGTAGAGGATGAACCTGGATAATCATGGAGCAGCTTCAAAAAAATATAGAAAAATTATAATATTAAATATACCATATATAAAATATTTTTAACTTGTAAATGATTTAAATTTAAAGTTGAAAATAATATATTTCTTATTAAAGTTAATTTTAAAACAAATCTATTATAATTTCAGCAAATTTTAAATTGTTCGTCCCATTAAATCGAACTCTTATGAATTTGTAATTAATAAAATATATACAAATATCGATACGCATGAGCCAAAACTATTATTTTAAATTTATAGTGCAATTCCCGCCAACTCATAAAACTATGCTATAGATATTTCATACTTCAATTCCCACCAGCTCTTAAAAGTATGCTATAGATATTTTGTACTGCAATTCCCGCCAGCTCTTGAAAGTATGCTATAGATATTTCATACTTCAATTCCCGCTAGTTTTTTTAAAGTATGCTATAGATATTTCTTTGAAATCCATATGGATTCAATTCTATTCTATCTGAAATATTCTACTGAAATATGCAATAATATTGCAGTGAAATATTATAAAGCAGAGAATTGACTCTATAAATAATATTTTTTTAGCTTGCTTTATGCAAATCTCATAAATTTGTATTTAAAACGAATACAAACGTTAAAGTCTGATACTCTCTTGGGTACAATTTGCTACGTTTTAAGACGACAAATACTTTTTGGTTTTAAAGAATTTCCTTTATTAAGTATTTTTAGAAAATACTGAGAAAAGTTTTGCAGGTGCTTGGGCCAAAAGTTGAGCAAAAATGTGTTGGCCTTGAGTCGAGCAATTAATTCCATTGTCGAAAATAGACCGAGACGCAATAAAAAAACACAAACAAAAAATGAGAGAAGCGTAAAAAGTCCTGCGTATTAATCAAATGGCGCCAAAGGACTTAATTTGAGGCGTCTGTAGGCGACATGAAGAGGCCTTTTTAGAACTGACACCGCGTCCTTGTCATTGTCAGCTGGCGCCTTCAATTACTTTGCTAATTTTGGAAAGTGACAATTCACAGACAGATTGACAGCCAGACAGACAGACAGACATATGTGACTGTGTCTGTATTTGTGCCCTTGATACTGTATCGTACTTTGCAGAGAGTATCACTCTCTCTCTCTCTCTCTCTATACGGTTCAAAAGTCAAAGTGCAATTAGCGCAACGTTGTGTTTGTCTCTCCAAATTTTTCGCCTTGGTATCAGTGCAAATATTTGCTTTCAATTTCGTATGCAAATGTCGCCAGGGCTCTGTGCCATTAATCACAGTCTCTCTCTCTCTCTCTTTCTCTTCTCCCTCTGCCCTGCCTCCCCAGGGGGTTTATCTTATCTGGAGCATCATCCCTTAGCCTGAAACGGATGACAGAAAAAATAATTACGTTGTCATGTCTACGGCGCACTGAAAATTAGCTGAAAGTATCTGAATGTAACCATCTTTTGATGTTGATAGCGCACAGCACCGAAGCCGGTACAGGCATAACATCCTATGAGTAACCTACACTGATAAAAAATTATAATGAATAAAATTAAAAAGTCAAGAATTAATCTTATCAACAAAAGGTTTTCTTTATTCATGTTCTCTTAAAGCCTTTTTTCAGTGTATTTTAATGCCTAAGAATAAACAACACTGATAAAGAAAATAATTATTTCTAAAATTAATAATTTAAAATTTAATAATTAAATAAAAAAATATAAAATCAAGATGTTTTTCCTATTTTTAAGACTTAAAATAAACTTAAATCTTTTTTCAATGTATTTTAATATCTTAGAATAACCTACACTGATACAAACAAAATTGTTTTCTAAAATTAATTTATTAATTTAATTAAATTTTTATGCAAAGAATAGATAATCAACAAGATGGTTCTATCCATTTTAAAGACTTAAATTAAACTTTAAACTTTTTTCAGTGTATTTTAATACCCAAGAATAACCTACACTGGCAAAAAAACCATGATTTCTAAAATTAAAATTTTTGACTTACATAATAAATTATTAAAGTAATTTCATTAATTAATTAATTTTTTGAACAAAGAAAAGAAAATCAATAATTTAAAACTTAAAACTTTTAACAGTGTATTTTACTAAACAATAATATGCTTGGGAATATGTACTACATATATTTCAAGCTGGTATTGATAAACTTTCTGACATTTTGTGACCTGTGACATTTGTTTCAATGAAATCAACTAAAGAGCGGTGAGTTGACCTTATTTGTTGGCTGAGCGGAAATTGTCGCATACTGTGTTCGCTGTACAACGGCGCAGCACACCTTAAACCGGAAACCGGAAACATTATTCCCAAAATGTCAAGTAAAGAACAAAAACAAAAATGAAAAGAACACATAACAAAAACCCATTAGACACAATTTTGTTGTTTTCTGGGTCAGGCGTCAGCACAAAAAGCAGACGAACTGGGCAGCTCCAGTTCCCAGTTCCCAAAACTGAAAACACACAAAAACAGAAGAGAACAAAGAGGAGAAGAGAAGGGGAGAGCAGAGCAGAGGATAGCATCTAAAACAAAAACCTAGTGGGTGACACAAAACAGCGAATGGACTCGACTCTCGACTCGACTTGACTCTCGACTCTCAACCTAACTTAACTCAACTCAACTCAACTGAATTCAACTGTAGAACCCCCATTGCAAAATTGTCGCCCTCAAAAACTGCACTCAGTACAACTCAACTGACCAGTCACGGTTTGTGGAATGGAGACATGGAGACATGGGAAAGAGAAAAGGGAAGTGTGGCGAAACGATTGCGGAAATCAAGTTGTGTCAACAGCTTAAAAGCCAAAATGTAATAAGCCAGGGAAATGTAATGTAATAAAATATCAAATATATAAAATGTTGCTGGCGGGAGAGCATTTGTTGCCATTAAAGTATTCAGCTTTGAAATTGGAAACAGAAGGAAACAGAAGGTCAGAGACTGCACTAAAGCATAAAAAACAAGTCAAGAAAAGAGTGACAGAGAGAGGACGAAAGCGGGAACACCCCATGACGTAAATTAGAACAATATTATAGGCGAATTAAATGTGGGACTTACAAAAGCATTCGGGCTTAGATTTAAGTAATTATAAAAAGTTGAAATTTAAATATGCATACTAGAATGGGTCAATTTGTATGGACTAAAAGAAGGGCACCAAGCGGTTGTCAAAATCGTAAACTTTTCGTATCTTTTTGTCATTTTAAACACGCATCGATTCCTAAGCGAGTGCATAAAAAATATTTTGTTTCACTTAACATTTTTTTAAGAAATATAGAAATTTAAAAAAATGTTAAAATAAAATAGCTTGCATTTGACCGTCAATTTACTCCCTTTATGGTGCCACGCCCACCCTACTTTTTTTTCCAAAAATGCTTTGAAGTATTGAGAATATATGCACTCAGACCAGCATTTATTCGTACACACTTTTTTATACTATAACAGCTATGTAAGTCAAGTCTTCACAGTAAAAAAAATATATTTGGAAAGGTCGTCTAAATTCCTTAACCCATTGAAAATTTTGAGCATAAAAATATATTTTTTTTTTAAACTTTTTTCCTCGATTATTTAAAAAAAATATATTAATGCAAAAAAAATTCTTCAAAAAATTCAAAGCGTGAATGCAAAAAAAAATTTAAAAAAATTATTTTTGCTAGTATTTTTTATAATTCTTTTGGAAATTGCTAAAAGGCCACTTATTGTGTAAAAAGTAGGAAAAAGGGGTTAAAATAGTAATTTTTAGGATTTTGTTCAAAATTTCACAAAGCAACGGGGTTCTATATCCAGCATCTTTTAATCATATTATTAAACAATTTTCTTTAAATGTCAAATTTCATAAAATAATTATGATTGCGACTTAATTGCAAGCTTTTTATTGAATTCAGTAATTTTTATAAATTAATTATGTATTATTTATAATCATTTTTTTATATCGCGGTAAGTGAAGAGCGTTTGAAAGAATTTTATGAAATTCTGCTTTATGGAAGAAAAAGTTTTCTATATATTATGTCATCCTGTTCAAGATTATTTTTTAAAGCACGTCTAAGGTTTGGAATAAACTGTAAAGTAAAACTGCCGCCTCGAGCTTGAAAAAGGTCATAAAAAGCGCCAAGCTACGAAATTTTTGTGTGCTGGCCGCAAAATATGCAATATTTTATTATTGCAGCGCCAAACAGTATGCAACACTTTATTTCAACGCTATTCGCTTCCTGCCACTTCCGGTAGCCCAAAAAGTATGCTACGTTTTATATTGCCAGTTGCCGCAGATGTTGTTGTTGTTGTTGCTGTTGCTGCTGTTTTTGTAGCTGCTGGAACAGATCCAAGTGCCGAGTCCTTTGCTGTGCCAGAAAGTATTCAACATAGTTTTTACATGCGATTTGAATGAGCACAAACGGATATCATGTCGTTCCTTCTCTCTCTCTATCTGTATGGTATATTTTGTTGTCCAAAAGTAGCATATATGTAAGTAAGTGCAATAGAAATCATTTTAAAACACTCGAAAGCAATTCAACGTCGGGTTTTTACAAAAGATTATTATTAGAACAGACGTTTTACTTGGCGCCAGAGCCAAAAGAAAACTTTGGAGTCGGAGCTAAAAATACATTATTATGAACTGACTTTTGTAAGCTAATTATGTCTGGCCAAACTGTGTGGAGTCCAAGTTTCATTACGCTCCAAACTAAAGGCGACAGAAAAGCGATTTGTTGCTCATTTTTGGAACGTCTTTACACATAATTATGTTATTAATTTGGCTTAATGTGCAAATAAGTTGCGCTGAAATTGTAAATTATTGCAACTTAAATAAAGTATAAACCAGTTGTATCGCCTAAAATGAAACTGCTCGGCTAATAAATACCCGGTAAATAACTCTAAAACATAAGAGTCTTTTTCAGCTCTGCCGACACTTAATTTTAAGTTTTAGAGAGCTTTAACTAATTGATAAATTTAATATAATAATAATAATTCTTTTCTTTTTAGTTAATCTATAAATATTTAAAAATATACACTGGTGGGAAAAATAGTGGAAACGGAAGTCCTTGTGACATTTCAAACAAATTTTTTATATGATAATAAACCCGTACTCCTGTTAAATTTTGAAACATTGCTAAATAGATTTTAAGTAAATATTATAATTATTATAAAACTAAACAGAATTATATTTTTCCTTAGCATTCATAAAAATTCACAAATAAATAATCGCTTCTATTATTTTTGCCATCAACGTAGATCTCAAAAAAATGTGCATATTAAATATAATTTTTAATATACGCTGTTAAATTAATAATTGAAAAAAAACACGATAAAAATCTGTTGATAAATATAGAAAAAGGAAATTAATTGCACAATATTTTTAATAGAAATTATGCAAATTGTGATCAAAAGCGCGCTTTCAACACAGATTCGTTAATCGAATCAGAAATCTGTATGCAACACAGTGAAGTGCATGAAACTTTTAACAAATCATCGTTGGGACATTGAACCAAAGCAACAAACAAACAAGCAAACAAACAAACAAACTGAAAAATAAACAAGCAGAGAAATAAATAAAAAAAAATAAATAAATTGAGTTAACTTTTCGCACCAGACTTTTGTAATGCGCTGTCAAAACGGAGTTCAACCCTTTGAAAGTTCAATAAAAAACAAGTTCGTATCAAACCGGAATAGGTGAGGAGGACAAAAAGGGGGTAGAAGGGGGTTAAAGGAGGGAGCAGGAAATAAAAGGGGGGCAGACGAGACTTTTTAATGGGGCAGCTTGAAAGCGCGCTTCAGACTTGTTGTTATTGAGGTTTTTGACCGATGTTTTCAATGGTTTTTAGCCATGACGATTGTTAAGGGCCAAATTTGGTTAGTGGGTGTAGTAAGAGAGGGTTGGAAAGGGGCAAACAGGAAGGAAAGGGGGGTGTAGTAGTAGTAGGCACATTCGTGTTGGCGTTAATTTTATGTCTTGCAGTGTGTGGCACGCAATGTAAATGCTAATTAAGAGCCTTTACATGCCACAAGTTGGGCGTGGCATGCGACCCCCTCCCGCCCCTAAAAGGAAGTGAGTGGGAGACTCTTTCATACACTCAGAAAAATATGTCATACTAACATTAATTACGTCTGAATGTTTAGCTAGTACAATTTTAAGATTGAATTAATTAAGTTTAAAATATAATTTTTATTCTTGCGCCTTACAATTCTCAACTGGTTCTAGCCACAGAAAGTAAGTATTAATTAATGGCATTTAATTTTGTTATTTGTTCCAATTTGTATGTAATTAAACTAGTATAACTCAAGATTGAAATAAACTTAAATTTGTGAATGTTTTGTACTAGAAAAAAGTACATTTTGGGATAAGTTCAAGAATTTTGTGTATTTAAACTAGTTTGATTTATTTTTTTACAGACTCAAATTAAGCCCACAGCGTACTTAAAGTTTTGCAGAAAAATCTTTTTCAATGATTTCCGGAATTTCGAAAAACGAATTTGAAATAAGATGAAATAAGATGACTAAAAATTGCGAACTCAGTCAGTTTTTGAAATCGTTTAAATACGGAAATCTTGATTAATTTTCTGAGTGTAGATGTGTGTGTCTATGTTTACTTCTTAATTGCGTAAACCAAGCGTTTGATTAGTATTTGCACAGCAATTGACATTAAACAACAAACAGTCCGATCAATAAAAAATTCAAACGTAAGTTGCACAAGTGTGAGTTTCGGCAAATATTTAATGTGAAGGCGGGGAATTTCCCATTATTATTACAATATTATTATTAGCACAAACACAGTATACAATACACAATGAAATATACTTACAAACGCCTGTCTCTTGTGACTCGCGGTCATTGGCCTCGTTGTTGGCCAACTTAAAGAAGTCAGAAACCTCAATTAGGCTGTCAATCAACGCGTCGACTGCCTACAACAACAATAATAATAATAATAATAGAGCTATTGATTTTCATTGCCCCTTCCCACTGCCAGACATTTGCCTTAAATGCTTTACTAGCTGCCTAATGAGTTTGGGTAGTTTTTTGGGGGCGACTGTAGATGGACATGGACACGACCCTTGATCGTCTAATTAGCCGTCTCTTTAGCATTGCCTGCGATTTGATGGCCCTTACCCTTGAGGTTAAGAAATCGAATGTGCAATGAATCACGGAATAGAAGTCACAAAATATAAACAAACATTTTTTGAATGATTCGCATTTGTTTTTTTGTATAGATAACAATTTGAAGCTTGAAATAACACGGAATTAACTGATTGATCTTTGCTTTGAACTCTTTGCTTAATGTGCCAGTGTTGTGTAATGTTAGATTATAAGTAGTTAATCATCATCATTTATCCGTCAGAGCTAAAGTTGAAAATAAAAGATTTGTTGAACTTAGTCAAAGAATCATATTTTAAAAGAGAATCTTTAGCTTGACAATCAGTGTTGTGTAACATGCAAAACATTTCAATATCTTTTTTCGCTTTCATTCCCATTTTTTCTTTAGATTAGAAAATTTTTTAAGCTTAAAGCGTTTAAACTCAAAAAGAGAAGCTTTCTTATACTAATAATAATGATTTTTAAAACTTTTATATAAACCCGACAATGTTTTAAATAATTTAACAACACTTGCTGTTGAGATGACAACTTTCAGAAATTTAATAGCCTTTCCTCACTAATGTACATTTTATAAAAATATCGGTGCTATCGATAAGTATGCAACTGCCTGTCCTCATAGCATAGCATTTGCATTTAGCATTTACAAAACATTTGTGCTTTGTTTACAAATTCATTTGACAACTGAAATTAAAAAATACGAGAAAACAAATGGAAGGATTTCAAGAAAATTTCGCTGCTTGGGACAGAATCTCTGATGTTTAGGAGATCATCCAACTATTCCGGATTGGCAAACCATTCAGATAAACCATTGCAAAGGGAACGCATAGTGAAAACACCATTTTAACGAGCTCTCATTGAACAAGGGGTTGCCGTAGCTCTCTATGGGTTGGGATCGTCTGTGGATTAACGAAATTTGAAGACAGTGTACTTATGGTTTCAGCGCAACTACAGCAAGAGTCAGGGATTCTTAGATTCTGATAAATGATTGTTGGTGAAAACATATCGTAGCGCCCTTATCAGAAACTTCTTGTACAATTCAATAGATACTAATAAATATTAAAATATTTACCAATAAGCACTACTTTTATATTTACTCTGTTTTAGTTTATTTTAATAAGAAACTATAACGAATTAATAATGATTGTTGCGACCGACAACGTGTTATGTTGACTCATGTAGCCATAGGGGTCAGTCTTTGACTTCTTTTGTTGCTAAATGCGGCATTTTATTATTACAAAATTCTTCATTAAATAAAAAATACAGTACAGTTTTTTACAGTTTGAAATTTGGCGCCAAAAGTTGAGAAATTCAGTGATAGTACTTTCTCAATTTAAAAAAAAACTCCAAACATCGATTGAATTCCGATGAATATCGCATTTTTTTTTAAAATGTAGTAACATTCCTTAGAAATGTACTATTCCCCCACCACTAGTTCCCATATGGAATGTATACGAAAAAAGTAGCATTTGCTTCAAAAATGCTAAAATGCTGAAATGTAGTTTCAGTGAGGAAAGGCTATAAAAAAACAGATAATAAATCAAAAGTTTACAAAATCAAAGCTTTGCCTTAAACCAAGTAATAATATACTAATATATAGTTATTTAAAAAAAAGCCAATTTCTGATTAATTTTATTTGTATTTTTGTTTAGGCATTCTTTTCTTTATAAATTCTTATTCCGATTCCGATTAAATAAATAAATAAAAACTCTTTTCTAACATTTAGATCTATTGTTTCTAAAGCTTATTTCAATTTAAGTTAACTGCTTTTAGTTCTAAGCAAATGTTTATAAAAGTATTTATTAAAATTAAACCAACTTTCAATTTTAATGGTTTACAACTGTTGCGTTGTTTATTAAATAATTGATTTTCTAACTCGCAATTCCAGCTGCAATTCATTTGAGAAACTTGACTCGAACTTGAACGTTGCATATTTCGCTGATTTAAAAAGTTAAAAATATTTTAGATAAATAAATAAAAAAAATAATACAATAAATTGTTTATGTGAAAGTTGCACACACAACTTAACCGAGTCAGTTGTTGTGTGTGTTTTAAAATGAGTTCATTGTGAGTAAATTCTTAAGATTGAACGATATACCCTGTTTGATATTAGTGTAGGGTATTTAAGCTAAAAGTTTCAATAGATTTTATGAACGTAACTCTACGATATATTTAAAATTCCAAATCTTTAAATACAGGAGTCCAAAGTTGTTTTTATAAAAAAGAATCTTAATAACAAGCTGACAATTCTTAATAGAATCTTTAAAAACTTTTCTCAATTTCTCATTATTGAAATACTTAATGCTTTTAAAATCTATAATAAACGTCTTAATTAAAAATACTTTAACTTAAAGAAAGCTCCTTGGGAAGCTCATAAGTCGGATTTTTTTTCCTTCAAAATAAAAGAAAAGCTTAAAATTATAAGCACAAAATGCCATTTTGATAAAAGATGCTTTTACTTTAGCTTCCCCATAAAATTTAACGTAACTTTAAACGAGAATTTATTTTTAAGGGTTCGACTTTTAGGTGCTTAAGCGGTTTGTGGATGGGGGTGTTGAGGGGTGGGGGAAGGGGGTAGACTAAGAAAACTGAAACTGACAGAATCTAAAATGTGGGGACTTTCAATGCATATCAGACTCGAGAACACTCATCCACATTCATGTTCCTTTAATTGTCACTCTCACAAGCTCATTCACAGAGAGAGAGACAGAGAGGGACAGAGAGAGATGGAGGATAGATAGTAAGGGAGATAGAAAGACATTGTGGCAAGTTGGTAACTTGCAATGCCAGTTGTAACAAAAAACCAATAATGGCAACTGAAGTTGTATGTGTGTACACTCAGAGAAAAATCTAGATATCCTTATTTAAACAGGAATTTCCAACACAAAAAACCAAAATCTTTTTTCAAGAACGCTTTTCGCAATACCTTAAATCTTAAAATAAGAAATTTTGTTGTTGGTCACTTGATGTCACCTTTTTGCCACTAGAACCAGTTGAGAATTCTAAGGAGCAGGAATGAAAATAAAACTCAAACAAATTGTTTCATACATCATTCAAAAATAATAGTACACAACAATCTTAATTTCAAGAACAAAACGTTATAAATTCAAGTACAGACATGCGTCGAACTTCTCTGACTCGAATCCTCATTTTCCAAAGAAAAGTTTCGAGTTATGGAGATATTCGACTTATAGATTTCTTTTCTTTAAGTTTATTAATTTTCTGCCACTCATTTAGCTCGACTTAGAGATTAATTTGAGTTATAGAAGTTTGAGCTATGGAAGTTCAACTGTACTTAAGTTTAGCATGGCATATTTTTCTAAGTGTATGTATGTTTGTATGTGTGAAGTTGCAGCTTCCTTATGAAGCATTTAGTGTGTGTGTGTGACATGTTTTGAGGGGTGTGGCATGTATGTGTGTGCGCCCTTTTTATCGATTAGCGTTTGTAACTGTGACTACCTACAGATGTCTGTGTGTGTGTGTGCGAGTGTGTGTGTAAGCCAATCAGCAGAGTGGAAAAGGGGAGGGGGTTAGTCCAGGGGACAAGGGAAGGGGGTGTGTGGTAGTTTTTGGTGGCACAACAAAGCAAATGACGCTGCAAATGAAAGCAGGAAACGTCGCCGCATTCGCATTCATTCATTTTACACACAAAAGCCATTAAAACGCTTTGATTCTATTGTTTTGTTTGTCATCAGCAACAGCAACAACAACAAGTCAAAAGGGCAACAGGACAACATCATCATTATTCACTTAGGTTTTTGGGAGCAAGGTTTTAAAGTCAAGGCCTGGATTTTTTTAAATTCCAATACTTTTTGTATGAATTTTTTTATAAAATCAGCACAACTATTGTTAACTTAATTTTTGTGAGCAAGTTTTAAGTGGAGCTGTGATTTTTCAAGCTGTCTTTAATTCTTAAAAAAAGTTTGAGATTATCTACCATAATCTAACCTCACTTTTCTTAACGACAACTACAACAAAAAGTCTTAACGAAAACAGGACAACATAATCTTATAGTTCGTTTTTAGGAGTAAAATTTTTAAAGCCCTAACTTTATAATCCGCCTATAAAATTTTCAACTTAAACTGAAAAATGTCTACTTTAATCTAACCTCACTTTTTTTTAAGATTTTGCGAATAAGTTGAAAATTTCTACATTGATCTAATTTTACTTTTTATTAAGACAACAACAAGAAGTCAAAAGTTTAGCATCATCATCTTTTATTTCTTTTACGAGGAGTAAAATATGAAAGACCCTCATTTTATAATCCGCCTATAAAATTTTCAGCTTAACCTAAAAAATTTCAACTTTAATCTAACCTTACTTTTTTTAAAGACAGCAATAAAAGAATAAGTTTTTAAATATTTAAATTTACAGTATTTAGGAGCTAGGTTTTAAAGTCAAGGCCTTAAATTTTAAAACCGTCTTAAAGATTTTGCACTAAATCTAAAAAATTTCTAAACTGATCTAACCTCACTTTTTATAAAGACAGCTATAACAGTAATCAAAAGCGTAAAGTCATAGTCATTTATATATAGAGCAGAGTTTTAAAGTCAAGGCCTGGTTTTATTTTCCAACTTGACAAATTCCACATTGATCTAACCTCACTTTTTATGAGCTTCACTTTCACTTTGTCTTGGCTCCTGTTCTTGTTGTTGTCGCTGGTTCAATACTTTTTTTTAATATTGAAAGAATTTTGCCGGAGCTGCGGTTTTTTTTCCAGAAAGTGCCTGCGGCAGCTGCTCTCCACCTCACTCTCCGTTTCTCACGCTCTCTCTTCACCACCCACTTCAGCCGCTCTTCACCTCACACTGCCGCCCACTTGCCGCTGTACCTCCCCCTTCGCCCCTTTTTTCGTGGCTCGACCGTCTCGACGTCCAGCGACGACGCTCCGTCAGAAAAACCGAGTCTTGCGGAAAAATCAACATTGCACAAAACTTTTCAGCGCCACCCACCAGACCCTGAGCACCACCAGCACCACTGAGCTTCCCTTTGCACCACTTTTTTGTTTTGGCTTAGCGCTGATGATGTATGCACTTTGAAAAGAGTTGAGCAAAGTGGTTTTTCGGGTTTGATGAGCTAACGTCAGCCACCTCCAACTCCACCTCCATTTTTCACCTCCACCACACCCAAGCAATGTTAGTCAGTGCTGCCATTTGTTTCAAAGGCTGAAAAAGTCAATATTATGGTATAATAGCAATGACTTTATTTCATTAAAAAAAAGTGGCGCAAGATCATCAATTGTTTATAAATAACATTTGCTAGTTCATTAAAAAATAAAGAAAAAATATATGTTTATATAAATTTAGTTAAATAAATACAAAATGTAACTTTTGCAATTAGAAAAAAGTCAACTCTAGCTTAGAAAAAGGCTAAAATGGCAACACTGATATAAGCACGTTCTCTTTGTCCTCTCTATTTTACTCTCTCTCAAACTTCTTTCGTCGCTCTTTGTTTGCATTTCGTTGGCTGCATAATAAAGTTATTAATGGACTTCAATGGGGTTTCAATTATGCAATTTCTGCGATTTGAAATTGAATGATATTTTGATTGTTTGCTTTGGCAGCACAGTTTGGTTTGCTTTCTTTTTTTTTGGTAACTTTTGGCTGAGTCGGCGATTAGTTTGCTCTCATGGGGAAATACTTTAAATTTAGATAATAATAATAAAACTTTTACACAAACATGGAATTCAATATTCAACGTTTTCGTTTATAATCCTTATTGTTATCGACTTATCGATAAGTGCATATAAATAATCAGAAATTTAGGGCTGCAAAAAAAATATATCGTCTGGTCACACAGAAATATTGCACGGCACTTTCAAGATATGAAAATTTCTAAATTGACGTAAGTTTTGACAATATATGTGTACAAATAAATAAATATTATGTCATTACAGGCAGAGCATCAAGAAACGAATGAAAATGTTGCATGGCTGCCAGAAAGCTGAGGACGGAAAAATGCAGCGTGAAAGTTCGGCAAAATTGAATCGGAAGCGTCATAACAAGGAATCAGTTTGTCCTCCTCTTCCGCCTCCGCCTCCGTTGCTGAAGATGGCAAATGATACGCTCATTTCGGATTTCGATATATTGAGCATTTACTCGGATATGAGCAAACTCAACGCCATCGAGGAGCATTTGAATCTGTTGTATCGGTGGGTAGCTTCAAAAGTTTCTCTAGGGATCGCAAATAATGATAATTGATTTTTTATCACTTCAAAAATCAATGATGACTAAAATACATATACACAAAAATAATGAAAATGATTAAATTTGAGCGAAAAAATCATTATTTCTGATTTTTATTTTTTTCGCTCAAAATAAAACTCACATATAATTCATGGCTTTTGTGTAGGCTTTTGCAGGGGATTATTTAAAATGATTACGTTATCTTTTTTAAAAATATGTTTTATTTTGAGCGAAAAAATTAAAATCATTAATAATGATTGTAAGTTTTATTTTGTCTCACAAAATTAATCATTATCATTAAAGGAAATTGTAAAAAATCCTTAAATAATCATTACTATTCCTGAAATATAATACAATTCCCATTTCAGGCCCTTTACCTGTGTCGTGAATTCGAGATGTAACTACAAACTCTTCGAATTGGAATGCCTTCTATCGAACACTCGCTACGAACCGCACAAACATCCGGCACTTTTCATCCGTCACTCGAATCCGTCGTGCAGTTTAAGAGTTTACGACAATGGGAACATCTGCAGTCAGGGCTACAGTTACGATGGGGCCGCTCTGGGCGCTAAATGTTTCATGAACACCATGGAACAGTTGGGATATTCGCCCATGTTTCACCATCCCAAGTTTAATGTGGTCAACGCCACATTCTGCATGCCATTTGGCATTAATCTGGATAACTTCTATGGGGAGTACCGTGCGGATTGTCTGTATAATCCAGAAACGCATCCATATCTAATCTATAAAATGCCAGAATCGAGCATCAAATTGGCCATATTTCCCGTGGGATATGTCTATGTATTGTTGTCCTCCAATCCAAGGAGTACCCAGAAGGTCATTGCCTACATTCTGCCCCTGCTCTATCGACATAGGAACGTGGCATTGGAATTGGTATCGGAAAGGGAAAGGGAACTGAGCAGTGGCGACATTAATTTCAAATTGCTGTGGGAAAATGAATTTCAGAAGGCATACCAGGATACCCTTAAATACTTGAAGCCACAAGAGCAACAAGGACAACAACAACAGCGACTTCACCTGAAACTTTAAACGAGAGAGAGAGAGAAAGAGGGAGTTTGCATATCCTGTTAAATTCTCATTAATGTCGAAATGCAGCAAAGTTCAGGAAACTTTTGTCGGTGCTGCAGGCTAATAAGTATAATTCAACAAAATATTAAAATGTATGTACATATATGCAATGGGAATTTCATCTACATATACATATAAAAAGTTTACTCTTTTTTCTTTGTTTTAACTATGTCAATTTTTTGCACAAGTCATTAGCTGCATTTGCACTGAAACTGAAATGTCAACCAAAAGCACTAAAAATCACTCACAAATTTACAATGTAAATTCAAACTGCAGCTCATCGAATTCCATGTTTGCATATTCCCCAAACTCCCCACGCTGCCACACCGTTAACTGAGCGTGAGACTGACAAAGATGCAGTGAGAGAGAGAGAGAGCGCGACAGAGCGAGTGTGGGTGGGTTGGGAGGTATGAGATGACATATCGTATCGAAAATGTGTGAAATGAAATTTGAAACTGTCGCTCGTTGCTTCTCCCTCTTGCTGTCCTTGTCGCTGCTGTCCATTTCAAAGCTATTGCATTTGAATTGTTTTTGTCCGCCGTGAAAAACAATTCAGTGTCATATTTGTGTGCTTCTCGCATTTGTGTTTGTTTTTCAAACTCACACACACACACAACCACACACACATTCGAATTGGCTGCTCAGCTGTGGCCTCGATATGTGCGGGTAATTTTCAACATTTTTGTTTGCAATTGTTGCGTTTTTTGTTTGTTAAACATTTTTGGACCATTGACGGCTATTCACGTGTTTTGCGCTTTGTTTGAGCGGCTTGTGGACTATTGGGATTACTCATTAGCTTATTTCGCTTATCTATTAGGCATTTTTGAAAAATGCGCCAGACGCGCTCGATAGACATTTGACAATATCGATATAACACACACCATCGATATTTTAATGTTCGTGCTCGCCTAAAGAGTGATCAGTGCTGCCAACTCTTGGGGTCATAATAAAGCTAGAAAGAGCCAGGAAATTTTGTTAGTAGCTTAAAAAACGCTAGATATTTTTATTTATTTAATGCAGTATTTATGGAGACTTTTCAAGTTAAAATTAAATGTTATTAAAATTATAAAATTTGAGCTAAACAGATAAAAACTTCATGTGTAAAATTGAGTTTAATGTTTGAACGGCCATTCCATTTCGAAGTTTAGTTTTGACATTGTTCATATGACTAAAGACTTTTTCACCTCTGCGTTCGACAATGCCAGCAATGAAAATAGCTATAATTTCTGCTAGCCGCAATTTGACAATTTATCCCGCATCATCAAATTGTCAATTGCAACCTAGCGAGGAAATAGCTAAATTGGCAACACTAATCGTGATCGGTTTAGTGCTGCAAAATATCGATAGAGCGAAGGTTCCATAAAAAGTTATAGTTTATTTGTTTATGTGTGATTTTAAGCTTTAGTATTGAGTATTAATTCATAAACACACGCCGAGCGCACATATTCATATTTATGCAGATATTCAAAGTTTATTTTATAGCTAAAGCTGTGTACTGTAATATTCTTTTTGCTTCTTTTTTGTGCGCGCGGGATTTTCTTTATTTTGCACATGCATGCATATTAAATTTTTTGGCGTTTATATTAAAAAATATTTGCAGTGAAAACAAATTAAGTAAAATCTGCTCATTTAAATTCCAAACGCAAATGCTAAAAATGCAAAAAGTAATTAATATTAGTTAGTACATGTGTGTGTGTATGTTTGTGTGTGTGTGTGGAGTGACCAGACGATGCACTAGTTTTGTTTTTGTGGAGTTTGGTTGCTGGGGGGTGGGGGTGAGCATTCTATGTGTGTGTGTGTGTGAGGCTGCATTTTCATAATTTGCGCACAACAAAAAGCAAAGAGAGCAGGACAAAAGCGCATAAGGAACAAAACGAAACGAAGCGCAGCAAATTCCAAGCACTGGAATTTATGCAGCAAATATTAACTTACCGCACACACACACACACACACATACACATGCAGTTAAATTGCGAGCAAAATTTCTCATGCAATTCATATAAAATGCAGACAGAAAGAGAGAGAGAGAGAGAGAGAGAGAGTACAGCAAAAGGTCGCCCAATTTGTGCAAAGAAGTGACAACAACAAAACTCATTAGCAGAAGCGGCGACCGTGACCGAGACGTCGGCTGTGCCGTTAGAATTGTGGGCGTGCCACGAGGGCCAGAGGGCGTTGCTGCCACTGCCGCTGCCGCTGCTGCTGCTGGTCAACCGAAGCCACAAAACGCAGTATGCACTTTTCCGTTTCTCGAAAAAGTTTTGCGCTATTTTATTCATATTTTCGCTGCACTTTATCTTTTTGCGGCGACGGTCTTAGTTGGTGAAATTGTGTGCAACCACGAAAATCTAATAAGCGCGCAAATTTGTTGACATTGCGCAAATGTTTTTTACGACCTCGACGCTCGCCTGGAAACAGAAAAGAAGCCTAACTGTAGCTGTAGTCGAGCGAGCCCGACGGTGTGGGACCCTGTACTAACTGTAGCTTATAGTAGTGTATACAGAAGTACATACACTGGCGAACATATTTATTGGAACAGCAAGCATTTTGGGAACATCCATTAAGTACCCTTTGAAAATTTCAAATTTATGTAAAAGTCAATTTTCAATCCCTTTTTGTAGATTTTACAAAAAAAAAACACTTCTAAGAGTAACAGCAAAAAAAATTTTTCAAAAATATTTTTGCTAGTATTTTTTATAATTTTTCGAAAATTACTTAAAAGCCACTTTTTGTGTAAAAAGTAGGAAAAAGGGGTTAAAATGGTAATTTTTAGGATTTTCAAAAAGTTATGCCCCATGAAAGAGCGAGAGTTGCTAAAGAAAGTTGACGTTTTTGGCTTTGCTCAGTCGCGTGCGATGTTGCGTACAGCTTTTGGCCTTTGCACTTTGCCCTAACAAAAAAAAAAAATGGCAGAGAACTGCTGACAGGTGGCTGCAGACCAACACCAAAGCAAAGAGAAAGCAGAAAAGTAACTAACAAAACAACAATACTGCAGTTTGCAGTTTGCATTTGTTGTCATAAAGTCGCTTAATCAACTGATACGTTCAGTGGACAGCCGCAGACTAAAGGAGAATGGAAGGAAAATGAGAGGAGAGGAGAGCAGTGAAGTCAATTTCATTAACGGTTACGTCAGTTGACAAAGAGCGTGAGAGAGACGACATGTTCATCTGGCTTGCCTTTGATTTTATCGCTTAAAAACAGAAATCAGAGTACGAGTGCATTAATACGTGTATGTATGTGTAATGAAAGCGCATAAAGTTTTTTAATTATTTTTGTGGTTTTAAATTGCATTTCTTGTGATTGCAGCGTAAGGACAACGCGATGTCCGTGTGAGAAAGGGGCGACCACAAAATATGCCGACTTTATCAGCGCCTGGCAATTGTCATCTCTGCAAGAGGGAGAAGGACAAAGGCAAAGTGTGAGAGAGAGAGAGAGAGAGAGCGCGAGAGAGTGAAGTGAAAGTCCTTTGCCGCAGAGCATTGCATTCATTTAAGGCAAAGTGCAATAACATGTTATTTCATTTCATGTTTTATCAACGTGCATTTCTGCCGCGTTTTCTTCATTTCTTCATCACGTTGTCCTCGCACTGTTAACGGCAAGCGGCTTTAAAGCATTCCAAGCTTATTACGCAATTACAAGTGGAATGACACACACCGCGTTCTCAGTTGCATTTACTTTTCATTATATAATTGAGGCAAATATACGAATAATTGGAATCACACACACACGCACACACACACACACACTCATCCCTCGGTCTCTTATGAAATTCATGGAAAACAAAAGAAAATATTCATGAACAAAGAATATATTCATGGATTATTTTGAGTACCAACAATACCCAAGTTTACTTTCGAAAAAGGATCTGATCAAACTCAACTGATTATGATATGAATACCAACAGAATCAAAGTTTTTTCGAGTTGATTCAAGTGCGTTCCAAAAACCTCTGAAGTTTTTTGTTGAATTATTTTTATTGCTGCCATAAATATACTTAATAATTTAACAGCAAATTAATTATTGATATACAGTCGAACTTCCCTAACTCGAACTTCCCTAACTCGAAGTTTCTCTAACTCGAACAAAATCGAGTGGCAATAGCGTTTACTAGGCAAATTCCATACAATTCTACTTCCCTAACTCGAACTTCCCTAACTCGAATTTCTCCCTAACTCGAACAAAAATATTGGCCCGTACTTCTGTAAGTCGAATTTTTCGGGAAAATCTCCAATAAAGTTTGAATTTTTTTTTCTTTTCTGCTTTATGCTTTTGTTAACGGATCGTTTGGATATGTAATATTGATGTACATTAACATATGGTGATGTAATATGATAAAATATTGCATCAACAATTTTTAGGCTTGTGAAATTGCTATAGGAAAGATGCTCGAAATGTACTTCTTTGTCAGCGCACCAGCTCAATTATATTTGTCATGGCACCAGCACGTGTATTCAAATTTTTATCTCTTTAAGAAATTTTTAAACATATTTGTTAAGAAATTGAAAAGTGGACCACTTTAAATTATAATGGAAAATGGAAAATTAGTTATGTCATTTGATTCGGGAACGTCTTCTGGATACAGCAAAAGAACGATAAAACCAATTTTTGAGAATATCGACAGGTCTTAACTGAAGTTTTTATACCCTGTGCCCATTGAAAATGGTCAAAAGGGTATATTAGATTTGTGTGATGTATGTAACAGGCAGAAGGAAGCATCTTCGACCCCATAAAGTATATATATTCTTGATCAGCATCAACAGCCGAGTCGATTGAGCCATGTCCGTCTGTCTGTCCGTCTGTCCGTCCGTCCGTCTGTTTGAACGCGTCGATCTCAGAGACTATAATAGCTAGAGAGTTCAAATTTGGTATGTAGGTTGCTGGATACCGGACGCAGATCAAGTTTGTTTTTAAATTTAGATCGGACCACTATATCATATAGCTGCCATAGGAACGATGAGTCGAAAATCAAGTCTTTGTATGAAAAACTTTTTTGTTGTTTCAGATATCTTAACCAAACTGACAGAATATGCATAAGGGATGGTTCCAAACATTCTGACCAAATTTGTTTGAAATCGGATCACTATATCATATAGCTGCCATAGGAACGATGAGTCGAAAATCAAGTCTTTGTATGAAAAACTTTTTTGTTGTTTCAGATATCTTAACCAAACTGACAGAATATGCATATGGGAAGGCTCCATACATTCTGATCAAATTTGTTTGAAATCGGATCACTATATCATATAGCTGCCATAGGAACGATCACACGAAAATCAAGTCTTAGTATGAAAAACTTTTTGTTGTTTGAGATATCTTAACCAAACTGACAGAATATGCAGAGTATGGTTCCAAACATTTTGACCAGATTTGGTAAAAATTGGATTACTATATAATATGTATTTATTTATGTTTTATATGCTTTTATACATATTACTAATTCTATTATAACCAATATTTTATTTTTTGGAAACTGGCACAGGGTATCTTACAGTCGAGCAAACTCGACTGTAGCCGCACCTCCTCGCGAGCGAAGCGAGCCGGGGGTAGGCGAGCGAAGCGAGCAGGGGGCGGAGCCCCCTTGTTTTTGTTGAAAATAACAAGAAAAGTTTGCAATTTGAAATGTATTTATGAATGAATGAAATTGTAGTTTCATTTAAAAAACTAAAAAAAAAAAATTCCCTAACTCGAAGTCTCCCTAACTCGAACTTTTTTCGTGGATAATGGTGATTCGAGTTAGGGAAGTTTGACTGTATTTAAATGACCTTCACAAGAAGACGAGACTTGTGACGGCCTATTCGCCTGGAAGGTAGATGGGTTAAGGTAGTCTATTCCCATAGATACCTAGGGCTTGTCCTGGATAGAGGGCTCACCTGGCAGGATCATGTCCGCAAGCTCGGACATGGACTGGATTCTTAGGCCGAGCTCGAAACTACGCCTGGAAAGAAAGGTGCTTCTGCTTAAAGTGAAGGTGTTCAATTTGGGGTACAACAGCTCCTTATCTGCTAAGAAAATTTCAAGCCAAGGAATGCAAAATTATAAGAAGAATTGCCGGTGGATTTCCGCTCGCTCGCAACTCGGATTTAATGAGAGACCTAAAAATAACCATTGCTATCGATATTATAAGTTTCTCTGCAACTCGACAAAATGAGAGGCACGCCAAGCATATCAACACTCTTGACCAGCGGTGGGCACGCAGTGGCTCCGGGAGCAGCGGCTGCTCCCAACTTATGTAGACTCGAATAGAGTTATTGTTGTTGATGTTGTTGTAGTGCTCCCGAAATCAGATTTCGTGCCCACCGCTGCTCTTGACAATGCCCTCACCATTGATGAAAATAATCCTAAGCGAAGAAGGTTAAACTTTAACTTCCTCGGACAACTCTTCCGCCAAAACGACCTCGACTTGCTGCTCTGGATTTGTGAATCTAAGAGGCAGCTCTAGCCGATGAGCTCTGTCCTCCCGGCACCCAATTCGTTGGAGAGGAGATTTTGACCCCCCTTTTTTCACAGTCAGTGTTCATGATGAAAGTGTTTTAAAATTCTCTAAGAATGAAACGCTTTTTTTTTTTCCCAGTCGCTTAGGCCTTTTTATACACCTTAAAAAATGAATTCAACTTCATTTCATAATGTATATTAAAAATTGCACCAACTCTTCCTTGCGTTGCTTTTCGCATAGAGATTTTTCAAGTACAGATCGACATCAAAAAGTTATTGTTTTATTTTTAGTTGTCTTTTTTGTTTAACAAAAGTAATATGCAACTTTTATAATTAAACTTTTATTAACTAATTAGCATTTCTAGTGTCTACTGTTGAAGTAGAAAATTTGTTTCTAAATACAAATACTTCAGAGTTGCAAAGAAGTACGAAAAGTTGCCGTTCCACTTGCAAATCAATTAGTTGATATGCCAAATTGAAATGGGGAAAGAAGTCAAAAACTTAGCTAGCTGGAAAATTTGCTTAATTTGCTGCCGCCTGTCAAAAGTCGCTTTCCGGCAACTAGCACAAAACTTTCTTTAAGCAATTCTATGCATTTTATTTAACACCGGGCCTGAGGCGTACGCCCCCTAAAAAACATGGCCAAGTTGAGTTGTTTCAAATTTGAACAAGGACTTAAACAAAAACTGGGTTAGAGATGCCACATAAACAAACGCACACAATGAACGAACACGATTTCAATTTGCCTAGTTGATAAACGCCAAAAAATTAATTCAAGCAACTCACAAAATGCCTCGGTTTTTATCTGTGTGGTTGGAATATTTTCACTTTTTAACTGTGATTCACATTTTCGTTTCGTTTCTTTTCTATTTTCATTTTTGGCTTACGTACGTTTGCATATGTGTTATTTATGTAGAAATAAAGTTGGAATTCTTTTGACTGTGCCTGGCACAAAGTTGCACCGGTTTCGTCTTAGACTTGGTCTTTAGCTTCGCTTCCCTCTAACCAGCTAACTTAACTGTACTAAATAGTTTCTCACGTGACTTTTGCACATAAAAAATGGGTTTATTGCTGCACACGTATTCATTAATAGCAGCAATGAACTCACATGTGAATAGAGAGTGAGTGTATGAGTGTGTGTGTGTGTGCTCCTAAGAATGTCAGACACACACACGCCCGCATAGGGTGCATTGTTGTTGTTGCAAGTCTTGTTGCCTGGCTGCACTCGCAAAATGGTTGCAAGTCGTCTGCACAGGAAGTGCATATTAATTGTGAAAATTTGTACGGGTATTTCTTCGAAAAATAGTTGCCTGCCTTACAAACTCCTGCAAACCCTCTTCCCTCCCTTGCTCCTTGTTGTGTTGTGGGATTTGAGCTGGCGCTTTTGTTGACCCAATATCCAGTGGCTTGGCTTTGTGCAGCTCCAAAAATATCGTACCCGCTTTAAAGCAGCACTTGAAGAGCAAGTCAGAGCTTTTTTTTGGCTTTAGTCAAGATGTAACAAATTTTATACAACAGAACAAGTTATCAGAAATATTGTATAAATATAACAACTATATTTTGATAAATATTATAAGATAGAAGTCAAATAATATTAAGATTAAGCAGGAACATTCAAAGTTCATTTATCCTATGTATTAGTTTATAAATTCAAGCAACGATATTATATGTATTCTAAACATCGTTCAAGTTCTTTGGCGCCCAACGTAGGATGTTCTTCCTTTTCGGCGTTGAAGAGCAAGTCAAATGTCAAGATGTAACAGTTTTCTACAACACAATTGTTAAAACGAAAACAAAGAATATTAAGTAAGTAGTCAGAAATATTGTATAAATATAACAAATGTATTTTGATAAATATTATAACATAGAAGTCCAATGTATTAGCCTATAAGTTCAAGCAACTATATGTATTTCTTTGGCACTTGAAGAGCAAGTCGTTATTTAGTGGCTTTGCTCAATATGTAACAAAATTTTATACAACACAATTGTTGAAATGAAAACGAATTTTATCAAGTTATCAGAAATATTGTAAAAATATAGCAAATATATTTTGATAAATATTATCAGATAGAAGTCAAATAATATTAAGATGAAGCAGAAACATTCAAAGTACATTTATCCTATGTATTAGTTTATAAATTCAAGCAACGATATATGTATTCCAAACATCGTTCAAGTTCTTTGGCGCCCAACGTAGGATGTTCTTCCTTTTCGGCGTACTCGTTTTATTGCAGCACTTGAAGAGCAAGTCATAAGGCAAGATGTAACAGTTTTCTACAACACAATTGTTAAAACGAAAACGAAGATTATCGAGTAAGTAGTCAGAAATATTGTATAAATATAACAAACTAGGGGGCTCCGCCCCCTGCTCGCTTCGCTCGCCAACCCCCGCTCGCTTCGCTCGCAAAATTGAAAAGAAGGTCCTTAGTAGTCCGCTTTAACAAATTTATATAATATAGGGGGCTCCGCCCCCTGCTCGCTTCGCTCGCCAACCCCCGCTCGCTTCGCTCGCACAATTGAAAAGAAGGTCTTTTGTTGTCCAGCTTAACAAACTAAAACTGCTCGCTTCGCTCGCCAACCCGCAGCTCGCTTCGCTCGCAAAAAAAAGAACTCTTTTAGTTGTCCGGTTTAACAAATTGATACAATATAAGGGGGTCCGTCCCCTGCTCGCTTCGCTTGCAAAATTGAAAAGTAGGTCCTTAGTAGTCCGCTTTAACAAATTTATATAATATAGCATTTTTTGTAAAAAAATCGGAAATATTCAACTTCCGCTGTCCGCGGTTTTAATGTTTCTTCCTTGCAATTGAACTTTGGCTAAAAGTCAGATTTAGTGATTTGGCGGGAAAAATCCAGATTTGGCGGGAAAAAGCAAAATTTGGCGGGAAAAAGCTAAGTTTGAGGAAAAAGTCAAAATTTATCAAGAAGGTTTAATCTGTGAGTTTTGTAAGAATATCTCATACAACAACAGAGTTTTTGACTCTAAAGGTCACTTTGCATCCGATTGTTCCTATGGCAGCTATATGATATAGTCATCCGGCTTTGACCACATTTGGTCAGTATGTAAGAGACAGTACCAAACATATAATCTGTGAGTTTGGTTGAGATATTCTAAGAAACAAAAAAGTTTTTCTTACTAAAGGTTATTTTGCATCCGATTGTTCCTATGACAGCTATATGATATAGTCATCCGACTTTGACCAAATTTGGCCGGAATGTTAGAGACAGCCCCAAACATACAATCTGTGAGTTTGGTTGAGATATCTTAAGAAACAAAAAAGTTTTTCATACTAAGCAATTCCGTGACCTTTGACCCCGATTTAACCCACTTAGAGGTCGAATTTCGCAAAACGCCGTCTTATTGCACGATGAAATTATCTCATCTATGTTGTGTGCAAATTTCAGCTTTCTATCTTTTACCGTTTCGGCTACACGTTGATTCTCAGTCAGTCAGTCAGTCAGTCAGTGAGTCAGGACAAAGAGTTTTATATATATAGATAGCATTTTTTGTAAAAAAATCGGAAATATTCAACTTCCGCTGTCCGCGGTTTTAATGTTTCTTCCTTGCAATTGAACTTTGGCTAAAAGTCAGATTTAGTGATTTGGCGGGAAAAATCCAGATTTGGCGGGAAAAAGCAAAATTTGGCGGGAAAAAGCTAAGTTTGAGGAAAAAGTCAAAATTTATCAAGAAGGTTTAATCTGTGAGTTTTGTAAGAATATCTCATACAACAACAGAGTTTTTGACTCTAAAGGTCACTTTGCATCCGATTGTTCCTATGGCAGCTATATGATATAGTCATCCGGCTTTGACCACATTTGGTCAGTATGTAAGAGACAGTACCAAACATATAATCTGTGAGTTTGGTTGAGATATTCTAAGAAACAAAAAAGTTTTTCTTACTAAAGGTTATTTTGCATCCGATTGTTCCTATGACAGCTATATGATATAGTCATCCGACTTTGACCAAATTTGGCCGGAATGTTAGAGACAGCCCCAAACATACAATCTGTGAGTTTGGTTGAGATATCTTAAGAAACAAAAAAGTTTTTCATACTAAGCAATTCCGTGACCTTTGACCCCGATTTAACCCACTTAGAGGTCGAATTTCGCAAAACGCCGTCTTATTGCACGATGAAATTATCTCATCTATGTTTGTCCGCTTTGCAAATTTCAGCTTTCTATCTTTTACCGTTTCGGCTACACGTTGATTCTCAGTCAGTCAGTCAGTCAGTCAGTGAGTCAGGACAAAGAGTTTTATATATATAGATATAGCATTTTTTGTAAAAAAATCGGAAATATTCAACTTCCGCTGTCCGCGGTTTTAATGTTTCTTCCTTGCAATTGAACTTTGGCTAAAAGTCAGATTTAGTGATTTGGCGGGAAAAATCCAGATTTGGCGGGAAAAAGCAAAATTTGGCGGGAAAAAGCTAAGTTTGAGGAAAAAGTCAAAATTTATCAAGAAGGTTTAATCTGTGAGTTTTGTAAGAATATCTCATACAACAACAGAGTTTTTGACTCTAAAGGTCACTTTGCATCCGATTGTTCCTATGGCAGCTATATGATATAGTCATCCGGCTTTGACCACATTTGGTCAGTATGTAAGAGACAGTACCAAACATATAATCTGTGAGTTTGGTTGAGATATTCTAAGAAACAAAAAAGTTTTTCTTACTAAAGGTTATTTTGCATCCGATTGTTCCTATGACAGCTATATGATATAGTCATCCGACTTTGACCAAATTTGGCCGGAATGTTAGAGACAGCCCCAAACATACAATCTGTGAGTTTGGTTGAGATATCTTAAGAAACAAAAAAGTTTTTCATACTAAGCAATTCCGTGACCTTTGACCCCGATTTAACCCACTTAGAGGTCGAATTTCGCAAAACGCCGTCTTATTGCACGATGAAATTATCTCATCTATGTTGTGTGCAAATTTCAGCTTTCTATCTTTTACCGTTTCGGCTACACGTTGATTCTCAGTCAGTCAGTCAGTCAGTCAGTGAGTCAGGACAAAGAGTTTTATATATATAGAAGAAGAAGATAGCATTTTTTGTAAAAAAATCGGAAATATTCAACTTCCGCTGTCCGCGGTTTTAATGTTTCTTCCTTGCAATTGAACTTTGGCTAAAAGTCAGATTTAGTGATTTGGCGGGAAAAATCCAGATTTGGCTTGAAAAAGCTAAATTTGGCGGGAAAAAGCTAAGTTTGAGGAAAAAGTCAAAATTTATCAAGAAGATTTAATCTGTGAGTTTTGTAAGAATATCTCATACAACAACAGAGTTTTTGACTCTAAAGGTCACTTTGCATCCGATTGTTCCTATGGCAGCTATATGATATAGTCATCCGGCTTTGACCACATTTGGTCAGTATGTAAGAGACAGTACCAAACATATAATCTGTGAGTTTGGTTGAGATATTCTAAGAAACAAAATAGTTTTTCTTACTAAAGGTTATTTTGCATCCGATTGTTCCTATGGCAACTATATGATATAGTAATCCGACTTTGAACAAATTTGGCCAGAATGTTAAAGACAGCCCCAAACATATTTTCTGTGAGTTTGGTTGATATATCTTAAGAACCAAAAAAGTTTTTCATACTTAAGGTTATTTTGCATCCGATTGTTCCTATGGCAGCTATATGATATAGTCACCCGACTTTGACCAAATTTGGTCAGAATGTAAAAGACAGTCCCAAACATACAATCTGTGAATTTGGTTGATATATCTTAAAAAACAAAAAAGTTTTTCATACTTAAGGTTATTTTGCATCCGATTGTTCCTATGGCAGCTATATGATATAGTCACCCGACTTTGAACAAATTTAGTCAGAACGTAAAAGACAGTACCAAACATATAATCTGTGAGTTTGGTTGAGATATCTTAAGAAACAAAAAAGTTTTTCATACTAAGCAATTCCGTGACCTTTGACCTTGATTTTGACCCACTTGCAGGTCGAATTTCGCAAAACGCCGTCTTATTGCACGATGAAATTATCTCATCTATGTTGTGTGCAAATTTCAGCTTTCTATCTTTTACCGTTTCGGCTACACGTTGATTCTCAGTCAGTCAGTCAGTCAGTCAGTGAGTCAGGACAAAGAGTTTTATATATATAGATTTATTTCGATAAATATTATAAGATACAAGTCAAATGTATTAGCTTATAAGTTTAAGCAACTGTATTCTAAGCATCGTTCAATTTCTTTGGCACTTGAAGAGCAAGTCGAAGGTTATTTAGTGGCTTTACTCCAGATGTAACAGTTTTCTACAACACAATTGTTGAAATGAAAACGAAGGTTACCAAGTAATCAGAAATATTGTATAAATACAACAAATATATTTTAATAGAAGTTAAATAATGCTTAGATGAAGCAGAAACATTCAAAGTACATTTATGCTTTGTATTATTTTATAAGTTTAAGCAACTATGTATATACATTTGGCGCCCAACGTATGCTGTTCGTCCTTTCTCCGTACTCGTAATATTGCAGCACATGAAGAGCAAAACAAAATTTATATTTTGCTTTACTCAAGATGTAACAGTTTTCTACAGCACAATTATTGAAATGAAAACGAAGGTTACCAAGTAATCAGAAATATTGTATAAATACAATAAATTCAACAAATAAGTTTTGATACAACAAAATATAAGTATTATTGTCTACTAATAAAGCAGAAACATTTTAAGTGCATTATCCTTATAAATTTAAGCAAAAATATATATTCTAAACATCGTTCTATTTCATTGGCGCCCAACGTGGGGTGCTCGCCCTTTTTGGAATGCCAATAAATTTGTGTAAATTCTTGGCAATGAATACGATTTGACTTTGAAGAAGTATGCAAATAGGAAATTCATCGTTTAATTTAAGGGCCTCTTTAATCCAAATGCTGGCCACACTCAGATTTCAAGAACCAGAACCATTTTCAGGGATTAAAATTGCAATAGTTCAACGGTTTTATCGTCTTGCCATTCTACCCACACTTCAAATATGTATGTGTGGATATGTTTTTCTTAAATTGCAAAGCCACAAACTAAACGGGATTATACCATATACTCGTACGTTATTCGTATGCGTATTTGTTATCCGTTACTCCATTACGTATACGCAGAGCAGAACAGAACAGAACAGAAGTTCAAGAGCACATTCTGTGCTAGCAAATCGATTTTTAATAAAAATTGAGAGCTTACTACAAAATCTGTAAGCATTTTGTTGTTTGGCTATAAAATTAAAAACCAACAGCATCGTGTGTAAACACAAGTGTGGGCGGAAAGAGAGAGAAAGAGAGAAATGAGGGTGTATAGTATATTTGGATTGTAGATCTGTGGCAACATCCATTGCACTGCACAGTGAGTCGTATAGTATTAAACATTGTGTGCATTTTGTAGTAGCTTTCATTTGGTTTGTAGATTGTGCAACGCCAAACAATTTTTACAAATGAATGCATTCGTGTTGTACGAGTATTCGTTTTCATTTTCATTTCCCACTTAGCTGCTAACTCGTAGCTGGTGAAACAAAACAATTTTTTAGTTAATTACAGCGTCAAGAGAGAGAGAGAAAAGCGTCTGGCAAATGTTTCATTGTTGATTTTCAGCTCGGTTGCAAGCAACAAGCTACAGCATAAACAACAACAATGCGCTCAATTGGCTCAAAATGAGTTTTTATGGGATTTGCATACTCTGAATTGGAAAATAAGTGCAAACAATAACACTTGAGTTCTCAGCATGACGAAGTGTAAAGACCCTTAAAGACAAAACTAATTGAATCTTACTAATTGAAAAGAATTGCAAAATATCTTGAGAGAATACAACATTTTTTCAAATATATATATGCAGTGCCACAGAAATCATTTCCGCTTGAATTTCACTTCAATTTCAGCGATGCCGCATTTTTAGGCCGAATTTTAGAATTTAGAGTTGTCGAGTAACATTTATTGTTATACGTTTAAATTGTTTCTATATTAGCTTGACAAATCAATTATTATATGCCTAAATTAAATTATATAAATTAAATAAGAAAAATATTTAAAACCTATTATTGAAAAAGTTGCTAAGCAAACCCTTTGGTAATTTAATCTTAGAATGTGGCAACCCTTCGCAGCCGAGTTCGAAATAGCTGGTGAAAATTAGGAAAAAAATATTAAATCAATTAAACTTCCGCGCGAAAATGTTATCAGGAGATTTGTATTTCATTAGTGATTTCTGTGGCACCCCTGACCATCTTTACATCCCACGTCCCAGAACTGTGATAGCCTCTAAAAGTTACTGCAACTTTTTCTTCATCTAGTTTTTCGTATTGTTGTTTCTTGTTCAAATTTTGCATTTGCATAATTTAAATATTTTTTTTTTTCCCCACTTCCTTTACTGTATGTCTGTTTTACTTAATTGTTTCTTGCGGTAAACTCGAAATGAAAACCGCAAGCTCATAAAAAATGGCCCAACAGAATAGAATTGTGCGGAACAGAACATTTAATGCTTACAATTACTTTGCATACATTACAACGTATGTAAGTGTGTGTGTGTGTTTCTGTGTGTTTGAGTGTCCAGCGGAGATTTGTGTAGTTGCAAGTTGGAACTGCCTGGAATTTTGCCTTGCTTGCCTTTAATAGCGACTTCTTTTACATAATAAAAGCGTAAACACGTTTTCACCATTGGCCAACCATTGGACTCGCCCCTTATAATGGCGCCGGCATTGCCACCCTCTCATTCTTTCCTACCCTTTCGGGTCCGAAAGTGCCCCTAGGCTCTGGCTTTTGATGGGGTGTATAAAGCCGACGTATATAGCGTCCACTTACGCGTGGTTTGTGCGAATAAAATTGGCCTTTTTGGCTAGTTTTATGAATTGTTTCAATGCTCATTTACCGGTTAGTGTAATGGGTGCATTGCCTTCGGACTCCTAACTGCGGCACACGAATGTTGTTTATAAAGAGGCTAATAACTTGCCAAGTCGGGACTGTTTTATGACGTTGTAAATATTGCATTGAATGAAATTGGTTAAAACAGATACAAGAATGGTTAAAGAATCTTTAATAGAGATTACAATTCAATACTGGAATTATAGATTTCAACATAAAATAAGTATAATAATATTTAAATAGAATATAATACTAAAAAAGAACGACGGAAGCGCATTTTTCTATAATATCTATAATATCCACAGCTGATAGGCGATCAAATTCAGACTATTTTATCTTTCATCTTAAACAGCTTCTTCGAAAGTTTCATTGATTAAGAAAGAGGGAATTCCGGACTGTTATTCAGCTTTGGATTGCCAGCAATTGTATACGAGTATTAAAAAGCCAAAAACCTATCTCATGGTATAGAATCTCAAAATTCGGTCGGCGTCGCAGTCGACACACGTATAGAGAGAGAGACTGGGTATGTTCTAAAAATAGCACGTTCGACAGCTTGTGCTCTCACGACGCGTGTGTTCGGCTTTTTGTTCTCTCACGAAGCATCTGATCGGCTGGTGCTTTTTGATGTCAGTCGCTGAGCTGCGTTCAATGAGGAGAGACCGTACAGCGCTAGACTTTTATCATACATTTCATTTTTTCTGTGTAAAGCCGTAAAAAAGCAGAAAATCTAGGTAATCCACAGATATGAACTTTTATTGATAGATTTACTGTAGTAAATAAACCGAATAAGCTACTTCTGGCAGTACAATGTACTTTGAAATCTTCTTTAAGTTACTTGCTAACGTTGTACTGTCTTTAGCCGCTTTTAAGCCTCGATTATCAGCTACTTGCTGCGAAGGCTTCTTAATAATAGTGTGTACTCATATTTGACTAAGTTTAAAGCGCACTTTGCAGCGGATTCGTCAGCTTGTGTTGAACAAACTGAAAGTTCACAACACTTTTCCGCCATTGTTTTCATAAATTGTAAAGTTTAGTTGGTTAGTTTGGAAAAACTCATATCTTAGTAACACGCTATTTCCAAAAAGTAACTGAAAATTCGCATTTAGCTGCTCGTTGCTTGCTTCTGACGCTGCTGTTGCAACTCGATTCACAATTCCCTTCCTTTTTTTTTTGTGCACAAAGCACTTCAAGTTTTTATTTTTCCAACTCTTCTCTATGCTCTGTCTCTCTCGCTCTCTGTACCACTTCACTGTGCAATGTACACGCATTTTTCTGCATGCCACTTGATTGTGTGTGTGTGCGAATTTACACCAGCTATATATACACACACACACACACTATCACAGTCAAAGCAGATTACTAAAGTCGCAGCTAACATATTTTTGCACAGTGCGCGCTAGAAAAAAGCGAACAGGAAATGCAAGTGAGGAAATATATATAAAAAAAGAGAAATAAAAAATATTAGATTTTAGTTAGACGAAGTTTAAATGCCCTGGAATATTCTGATCTTAAGATCGTATTTAATAAACCAATGTGTGTTTTATTGTAGTTATATTAAATTAGAGGCATAATAATACAATATTATTATAATTATAATTTTTAATATTTAAATGTTAATTTTTTAGATTTAAAATTTAAATGTAAAGTTACTTATTTACTTTATTTAACCTTGCCAATCCATACTTATCTTTTGTTATTTTAATAGAATCTCAAAATCAAATATAACTTTAAAATTGCATTACCTTAATTTTCATTTTTTGTAATAATTCAAAAATGGAAATTTATAACAGTAGAAAGTCAGTAGAACCGCCTTTCAAAGGGTATCAAAAATATCAAGTGGAATAAAAAAGTGTTGCAAGTGCGCTAAAGTTTCATGCTTCATTGGATGCCGACGCCGACGCCGACGTCAACGACGCCAACGTCAACGTCAGCGTTCTATGCCAACGCCCAAAAACCCACGCACTGTATTTCCTGGAAGGCAAGTTGGCACGAAGCAGGGAGAAGGGAGAATGAAGAAGGGAGAATGGAGAAAGGGAAAGCGTTGCTACAAGAACAATCAAATTTGCAGGCAGCTGAATTTCTGTTGTTGCCCCAAGGCACAATATTATTATTTTACTCTTTGCATTGTTTTTGTTGTTGTTGCAATGGAAAAGGGATGGGGAAAGGAGGGAAAGGGGGGGAGGATGTTGAATTGAGGCAGCACTTTCATAATCGAAACGCCAACTAACCAGACCCAATAGAGTCGAACCCACTTGTGGGTTTATATATGGATGTATGTACTTAGCCCAGTACCCAACGAGAGTGCAAAGGCTTATAAGTTTGTGACTAGACTATATTGGATATTAGTAAGATAAGAGAGTATTTTAGTAGGACAGTGTCCTTAAGAAAGGATATCATGTCTTTTTATACCCGTTACTTAAAAAATAAGTAAAAGGGTTTATTGTATTTTTTTTAAATAACTTTTGTGTAAAACTTAGTATTATTCGTCACAAAATTGGGTATCAGAAATTTTTGGGGCATGAAAATGTTTTCGTCACTAGACGTTTACCTCGTAAAGATATTTTTTTATAAGTATCTATTGTTATGAGCTATCAATCTACCTAATCGCAAGAAGATCGGCCAAACAGAACAGTAGTAATGACTTATGAAAGTTTTAAAACAATGCATTGCATGAACTTACCTGCCACAAATAAAAAAAGGTATAAAAAAAAAAAAATTTGAGGCGGAGATGGTGCCACGCCTACTTTCCAAAAAAATTCTAAGGGTTTCTATAACACTATAAAAAAGATCGCATCAAAATATCTTGTTTACCTTACGAGTTATTAATAAATGACACTTTTTCGGTAACTGCCCAAAAGTATGCAATGCAAAACATTTTATGTATACAGTTGAGCTTTCATAACTCGAACGTAACTCAAACTAAGTTGAGTGACAATAGCTGATACTGAACTTAACAAAAAGACTTCCATAAATCGAAGTCTCCATAGCTCGAATTTTTACTTGGACTATGGTAATTCAAGGAAAGTGCAACTGTACTTAAATAAGTAACGGGTAACCCATTCTTATTCGTTTTAACATTATAATTTTTGTGCTGGGCATTTAACAGTCGAGCATTTCTGACTTGAGTCTGCTGCTTCCTATACACATTAAAGCCATAACGGGGCACACTTGAAATTTAAAAGGCGCCCAAAAAACCAAAAGGGGCCCCCAATTCGTGCCCACTACCACTCCCACTCCCTCCTCCTCGACCATGGCTACCAATTGTGGCCCAATCCATTGTCTGGTAAGCACTCAAGCACACATATGCTTAACGCTTACTGCTGGGAATATGTCTCTGACTCCGTCTCTGACTCTGACTTCGACTCAGGGCTTTAGTTGACGGCTTAAACGTTAAGAGTGGGAGTTTGGTTTGGGGTAGCGCTGTTTTTTCTCTCTCCCTCTCTCTCTCTTTCTCTGGCCTCTTTCACTTTTTTATTTGCATATTTTAATGCAAATTGTGCAGAATTAATTTAGTGCTGTTTAGTCTGCTGTCTTTTCCTTTCCCTCACCAGACACCACTTAGTGTATCCTCTTCCTTTCTCTTTCTCTTCCTCTCTCTTTTCTCAACCGCAATTCGCTTGTCTATATTTGTGTGTGTGTGTGTGTGTGTCTGTCGTGTGTGTGTGTGTGTGTCTGTCGTCTTTGTCGAGTGGGCGGCTTCGTTTCATATGTAAATACATATTTGAGTTTCAAGTTTTATTCCGTTCAAGTTCGTCGCTTTTCTTTATTGTTTATGCTTAAATTGTGTTTCAAGGCGCACTCAAGTGTGTCCTAGTTTTTCCTTGAGCGGGGTTAGAGGGCGACAAATATTTTATGAGCTATATTATGTAAACTGAATTTAGTTTTTGGCATTTGCTCGCTTTCTTCATTGCCAGTTTGGTTGCCGAATTATTCGACAAGGCATTCAAGTGGCAAAAGAATTTGCTGCGCTGTGTTTTGGGTTTTTTTTTTTTTTTGTATCTATATTCTACACCCTGTACGCATCGGAGGAGCAGTGAGGTATGCTAAATGGAAATGGAACATTTATGTGCTTCAAGAAAATCTTAATGCTGATAGTATTTTTATAAAAAAATTGAGGAACAAGTAAATCAGTGTTGTCCAAACTCACACAATCAAAAATGTGCACTGAAAAAATTCAAATAAATGCAGATTCGAGCTGTTTTCTTCTCATTACCTTTTTTATTTTTGATGATTAGAAATCCTGAAGTCATTCAATATTTTTAACAGTATAATACTTTAAATTTATGATTATTACTCCAGACTTACTCAAGTTTTTAAAATTAAATACAATTTGAAAATTTCAAATATTTGTGAAATCTTTATTTAATCATACCTTTTAAATTTCGATTAGAATTACTAATCAATTAAATTATATTTTGAAATAAGCGTAGTGACCTTATATTATATTATATATTATATAATGATTACGATTAGTGAAGTTATTCAAAAATAATCAGAAAAAATAAAATTATTTTTGATTTTTTTCTGATTATTTTGGCTACTTTGATTGTCAAAATTTAAAATAATTTGATTTTTACTAAATAGTCATAAATAATCAGAAATAATCAAAAATAATCAGAAATAATCACAATAAATCAAAAATAATCTGAATACTCAAAAAGATTATTTTTGATTTTTTTCTGATTATTTTTGAATAATTGTAATAATTTTAGATTATTTTTGATTTTTTGTAATCGTAATCATTAATCATTAAACAATTGGGCAAAACCGAAAATAATCGTAATTTAATCATAAATTCGACTTTTAAACAAAAATAATCTTATTACTAATGATTAAGATTACTAATCAATATTTAACAGGTATGCTCCAGACTTACTCAAGTTTTCAAAATTAAATACAAATTAAAAATTTCAAAATATTATACATATGTTTATAATGGCATATGTTTTATATTCCCTCAATATATGCTAAGAGTTTCATAATATTTGGATCAATAAGTAGACTAAAGAATTTGTGAAACCTTTATCTAATATATCATTTTAAATTTCTCTTCGTAACTTTTAAACTTGACAAAAAATACATTTATGCAAACAACTTTAAAAAAAGGTCACGCAATTAGGTTTAAAGCTTTCACATTTTACAATGCTGCATATCCAATTATTTGCCCAGCTAATTTAACTTTTGGACAAAGACTTTGTAATGCCCTTTAAATGGCAGCTGGCAAATGTTTAGGTAGTCGGTTTGCATGAACTAAACAGAGCAAATTATTATAAGGAATGGCATTACAAATTTCACTCACGTACAAAGGAAATGAAATGAAATTAATTTCTGAGCCGTCCTTCAGTTCAGTTTGTTCTCCTGGTTATCTTTCTATATTATTTTTTTTGTTTCTGGTTCCACGTAGTTGCCCCAATGGCAGCAGAAGTGGCAGCAGCAGCAGCTGCAACTCGTGAGAGTCCGCGAAATTTATGCTGATCATTCATAATGTCAGACGCGAGTCAAGTCAGGCCTCCTTGCCCCCCTCCCCTCTCCCTCCCCCACCGACCCTGACGTGACCCCCTTTGATAAGGCACAGGTCTAGGCTCAGCAGTTCACGCGACAGGAAGGCACTGAAAATGAATGTGAATAAACCGAACTGAACTGGGTCAGATCAAGCAGCGGTTTTTCCTTCTCTTTAAAGCCGAAAGGTGCTTAGGACAGGAAAATACAATTTTTGATAAATATAAGAATAGCTCAAGTGCTAAAAGATATTCGGGTCTGTTCTGAATTCCCAAAACGAGTCGAATTGTCACAAAACGAGTTGATTCCTGTTCCGAATTCCGAAAATCGACAAACTGAAAATTATAATAATGTTGGACATTTTTAAATGCGTTTAACATCAATACTTCAACTTTAAGCAGTTGAAGTATATTTAGAAGAATTGTTTTGTAAGCATCTATAAAATATGGTATGAAAAACAAACCCGAGCTGTTTTGAATTCAACTTTAATTTTTGTTATTGATGCCAACTCTCGCAATCGTAAGCTGCTGATTTGTTTTAATTAAAAAACAAAATTCAAGCAACGAAGTTTTTAGTTTTAATGTAATTTCTGTCTGCTTTATTCAACCTGAAATATTTAAAATGCATTTTTAAAACGTTTTCGAAACCGAGCTCGAAAGTAACTTCATTTCGGTCGGAATTGGGAACAGCAGATGCATTTTAATTTTTTAATATTTATCGCTTATTTGAATTGTCAGTCTAATGTTAGAGATTTGAGCCTATGCGCGAAGGGTCGTAGGTAGTCCTTGTGTAGTCAACGAATTTTTTTTTTTTTTAATTATTTTTACTTTTAATACATTTTAAAAATTTAAAGATATCGTGCAAATTAGTTTAAATCACTCATTCATGTCATATATGTTTGTAGCTGCCACAGAAACGATATGAAGATAATTAAGGATTAGTATGGGCATCAAATCTTCAGCGTTCCGTGGCCTAGGCCCAGGGTATATTACTGTCGAGTGCACTCGACTGTTCCGCTTGTTACTCTTTGAAAACATTCGGAATTCAGAACAGGCCTGATTATTTATTTTTATTATGAAAGAATTAGCAATTAGAGTTATTATGTATATTTTTTGTTTTTAATTCAAATAGATCCAAAATTATAATTAATGTTTTACTTGCATTTTTAATTTACCTTAATTAAATAGGTTAGGACTTGATTTCATGTTTTTCCCCCTGCCTAAGTTAACTGATTCTCCTACACACATATCCAAAGAACTATCTCTCTTCCACAGACCCATGATTCAATTAATCCAATTGATGTCAATTTAGCAATGTTAATATCTTTGCTCCCCTCTGATGGATGAACTCGGCGAGAAAAATCACAAGTTAAATTAGCATCTTAAATGACAATTTAAAGTTATCATCTCTAAATTTATTTACTTCGTATCTTATTTATATGTCAAGCTTAAAATCATTTTAAATATTTCTATATTGAATCGGTTTATTGTTAGCTTCCTGCTTTTAACATTAAGCTTAAAGAATCTCTTAAAAATAACAAATTTTTGTTTAAAATACAGTGAAGACTTTTTTAATTCATTTATTACAAATTGATAATAAGATAATATGGAAATTAAAAATTAAATAAGGGATTAAAACCCTAACCGAAACCGTAACCTTTAACCGATAAAAACCGACTAAAATTTAAAACCGTAACTGAAACCGTAACCGAAAAAAAATATTTTCATTTGACCGAAACCTTAAATCCGAAACTCTGTCAACCGAAATAGCCGTTTAGTAACCGTTTCGTTTATAAGGGTTAATTTCGGTTTTTCATGAAATTTTTTAAATAAAATTTTCAAAAATCTTTTCGCTTATATATTTTATAATTTTTTGAAAATTGCTTAAAAGGCACTTATTGTATGAAAATGACGAATAAGTACCTTTTAAGCCATTTTCATAAAATTATAAAAAATATAAGCGAAAAGATTTTTGAAACTATTTTTTTTGGAAAGGTCACTTCAATTCCGATTGAATGATACAAAATTTTCCTTAACCCATTAAGTACCCATTGAAAATTTTGAATTCTTGTAAAGGTCAATTTTGATTTTTTTTTCCTCGATTTTTAAAAAAAAATGTTTTGATGCAAAAAAATTCTTCAAACAATTCGAAAAGTGACTGCAAACAACTTTTTTGAAAAATCTCTTCGCTAGTATTTTTTAAAGTTTTTTTTTAAACTTCAAAAAATTACTATTTTTTCCGCTTTTTCCAACTTTTCGTACAAAAAAAAAAACTAAGAGCATGCAATAAAAAATATCATTTAATTGAAAAAATACTTGTTTTTTGAATGTGACATTTAAATCGGGAGTGTAAAAGATGTTTTAAAAAATGTATGTAGTATTGGTAAATCCGCTTCAAAATGTATAAATATATTTTGTTTATGTGTATGAGCTATATGTAAAACGTGCACTGTTTGGGGAGACAGAGAGAGGAAGACCAAATGAAAGAAAGAAAGAAAGAAATCAGCAAAGCAACACAAAAGTCGTGCACAATAAGAAAGGAAAATCAATTTCCGCTTTCAAAATAATTCCAAAGCCATACAAAAGCTGCATGAGCCCGAGACAAGATGAAGATGCGGCTGAACTGAGCTCAGCTCTGCTCAGCTGAACAGCGGACGAGGAGGAAGAGGAGAATGAAGATAAAGTTGAGGGGTAAAAAGGGAGTTGGAGGTCTAAGAAACAGTTGCCATTATCCAAAGGGAGACACAGAGAAGGGGGAGAGAGAGAGGGAGAGTGATAAGATATTTGCACAAGAATGGCATTCAGTTGATAAAATCCGATTTGAAAATGAGCGAATGCCTGGCAATGAGCAAAGCAAGTTGTGGCTGGAGGATAAAGGACAAAGGACACAGGACACAAACCCATCGACTGGTGGCGCAAAACCTGAGGCCAAAACAATGAGGAATGCCGGCAAGGATAACAATTTTATAAATAAATATTTGTGCCGCGTTTTTCACTTCTTCATCTCTTCTCTTCTCCTGTTTGCGTTTCGCTTTTGAACTCAACTATCTGGCGATAAATCATTTGAAGTTGTCGGTTCCCTGCAATTGGCTCCGTGACAATCTTAGTACCAAAATACACAAAATTCAAAAAAAAAAATAAGAAAGGGAGCAAAGCAAACTCAAGGACGTTTTTGGCCACGTTTTACGCACTTTTGGGCCGTAAATCTGCGACTGAAGCGGCAACTGAAGCGCAAAACGGAAGCGTGTCTCCGTCTGATAGTCCAATGACTTCCGCTTCTGCCGTTTAATGCTTTTTAATGAGTTGCTGCTCCGCCTTCACTTCTTCTTTCCTTCCCTTCTTCTTCTTCATCCCTTTATTCCCATTGCTGAAAAATCCGTCGACATGCGAAACTTAATCGATTTCATTGACGACAGATTTTCGCATGTGCTTTTTGCCCTTCTTCTTTTTAACGTCTGTCCCTCTTTCTCTCTCTCTCTCTCTCTGTTGTTTTTATAATGCTTAAATACTTTTAGGGCGCATTGTGAGCTCTGTTATCACATGCGAGTTCATTTTTAACAATTCCCATTTGATTTTCTTTAAATTTGTGTTTTAAAAATGAGCTTAATGAAAATTCCCTTGATGTTTAGCCTAGGTGATACTTTTGTTAGTGTGTAGAAATTGAATATGCGAATACTTTTCTAAATGTTGTAGAAAAATATTAATTTAAGAGACTCAAACAAAGCAAAAATGCATATTCAAAATATTTAGCTTGAAAACTGAAATTCAGCTTAATATATACACAAATACATAAAATGTATTGTTCGATTTTTTTTAACCAAAAACACAGCAGTATCTGAGCTGTGGCAGATTAGAACAGCGGTGTCCAAGCTCACGCTATTGCAGCGATACACGAAGTCAACGAAACGTTTTACTGCTTTACACTGAAAAAATGAAATGTTCAAGTGTATGATAAATGTCTAGCGCTGTACGGTCTCTCCCCATTGAACGCAGCTTAGCGACTAACAGCAGAAAGAATCAGCTGATCAGAAACTTCGTATGAGAACAAGAAGCCGAAGAGGCTCATCGTAAGAGAGCAAGCCGCCGAGCGTGCTATTTATAGAACACGCATATTCTCTCTCTTTATACGTGTGTCGACTGCGACGCCCGCTGAATAACAAGTTCCTATTCCATGGAATAGGCTTTTGGCAAGCTCATTTCTCGCTTTTAGATAAATATAGTTATTTGGAGTATAATTTTAAAATGACTCTTTCTGGTATTTAACCTTTAAGATCTCGCTTCTTTCTCAAAGTAATGCAGAAACGAAGTAATAACTATATTGAATCTTTAAAGTTATAAGTAATAGAATTAGCTAATTGAACAGATTACACATATTAATGGTATTCCGGTAACAGTTTTAGATTGGGGCGCAATTAGACCAAATGTTACACAGATAATGAAAACGAAACCAAATCGAAGCCAAAACGAAATCTACCTCAGAGCAGTTTCACGAAATCTATTAGTATGACCACATTTCCCTGACTTGATCTGGGCACACTGAAAAGTTTGTATAGCAGATGAGCAGATGAGACAACTGGCTGTGAAATTTTAATCTAATCTAAATCAAATCTTAAATTGATTATTATTGTTATTTATTATTAACAAGTTAGTAAGGAACTAAAATTACGTCTAACTTAAATTTTAAACTATATCAGCTGAGGCCCTAAGCTTATTGAGTTAATATAGTGTACTTAAAACAAAGATAATTGTATATTTAGTTGGGTAAATTATAAATATTGGAAATTTCCACTGATTGTTAATGTGTGAATTTTTCAATGTTTATTTATTACAATTTTTCTTAAAACAATATTTAGGAGTAATCTCAAACTGTAATATTTCTGTCTAGACACTAAGACATGAATCCAACAACTTAATCGCGTACTCTCATCCCGTTCAATATATGAAATTCCAGATTGCTTTGGAATACAACTTATACTAAATCGTTTTCCATCTTTGGCTCTGTATTCGTTTAATGAAAAGAGCAAAAGTTGTGTTCTCTTGCAAATTGAAAATGTATTTTTTAACGCTCTTGCTTCGACTGATGACTTTTTGTCTTTCTTACTTTTTTATGTTCTCTCATGAATTCTCATTTTTTGTAGCTGCTTCGATTGTGTCCAAATCGCTTTCGGACGACAGTTTAGAAGTCGATTGGGAGGCGTCTTCTGATTACTTATGCCGGTCAGGTAAATCTTGTAAAAATTGTTGCCGTCTGTTTTTTAGCTTTTTGTCTTTTCCTTTGTTGATTGACTGCGATTTGTTGTTGTCGCCTTAAAGTGAATTTGGTACAGCTTTAATTTGTTTTGTTGCCCAGATTTCAGTTGTCTCTGTTTCTGTCCTTAGGCCATATGTTCCGGGCTGTTGTGTTTTGGTCAGCGGACTTGGCTGCCATTGATAAATGAGCCGCTACAAAGGTCGTTGTCAGGGTCGCGAATTCTCTTCACTTTTATTGTTTGTTTATGCTTTGGTCTATTGAAAAATCTTCAAATTCCCCCTGACTTTTTGTTGCCCGGAAGATAAACAAGTAGCCGCAAATGGCGTTGGAAAGAGAGAGAAAGAGAAAGAGAAAAGGTCGGGAATGTGGAGGAATAACTAAAGTCGCTGGCGACGAGTTTCAAACAAATTGTGGGCAATATTTTTGTTTCATCAAGCGAGTGTCCTTGCTGGTCATTTGGTCCTTTGGTCCTTGTGGCCATTGGCAACTTTATTGCATTATTGAAAAACTTGTCCAAATATTTTGAATGTGTGTGTGTGTGTGTGTGAAAAAGCTCTTTGCTCTTATTAAATTTTTGACGTTCGTCTCAAAAAATTGTACAATTTAATTGTATGAAAATATTGCATATAAATATGAAGTAAACTTAGAGAATAATATGCCTGTAATTCCCGACTTTAGAATACCCGTTAGAGACTAAAATAAAAATAAAAAAAATTATAGCATACTTTTGGGCAGTCAATTTGCTTAAAAACTTTAATTAGCCATTACTGTCGTTCTGATTCTCCGATATTGTTGTGATTAAGTAGAAAGATAACTTATAGTAGTGGATGTAATGAAAAAAAAAACGGAGTAGCTTTCGGAAAATAGTCGGCGAAAATAGAAAACAAACTAGATCTGCGTGGGGCTTATAGAAGTTTGTGTTTCAAATTTGGAAGCTCAAGCTTTTAAAGGCTCTGAGATCTAGAATCTTACACGGACAGACGGACATGGCTATATCGACTCTGCTGTTGATGCTGATCAAGAATATATATGCTTTATAGCAGCGGTGGGCACGAAACCTGAGTTCGGGAGCACCACAACAACATCAAGAACAACAACCCTATTAGAGTCTACCTAAGTTGGGAGCAGCCGCTGCTCCCGGAGCCACTGCGTGCCCACCGCTGCTTTATAGAGTCGCAGATGCTTCCTTCTCTCTGTTACATACACTGCAACGAATACAAAATACCCTTTTACTCCGTTTTTAACTAAAGGGTATAAATAGTCTTATGTATGCTTAAGTGTTGTTAACTTACCTGCTGCTTCTTGCCCCTCTCTTGACTCTGACTCTGGGCAGCTGTTCACTTTTCAGTTTCATCCAATTTGTTGCCATATTTACACACATGATTTTATTGTTATTATTTTATTAATGCACTTTCCTATAGTTACAACTAGTTATGCAAGTTTTATGAGTTGCTCTCTCTCTCTTTCTATTGGATCCTTCCTTTATTTTATTGCAACAATTTTAATCAAGTGAATTCCTTTCAAGCTTTAATTAAATTTCCAGTTTCCACAATATGACGAGCCGACTGAAAGCTGAAAAGGAAAAATGTTGCAATTTATATTATTACTTTGTCTGTGGCATTTTATTGTTAAGCAAATGCACAAACAAACTGTTATTAAATGTAAAAGCAAATGAATAAAATATTATTGATTTTCGCATTATGAAAATTAATACTTTAACATGTGCTTTAAATGGCCTTTGTGGCATTTAAATTTATTCCGGCTCTATTTAAGCTGGTTTTTGCCAATAAATTATGCAGTAAGTTCTTTTAAAAGGTTTAAAGAAACTTTTTGTATATCTTTTTTGATTATTTAAGTCATAAAGTTCTTAGAAACGTGTTTAAAAAACATTAAACTTAAGCTGAATAAAAATATTTAAACGAAAACTCAAATTAAGGAGTTTCTTTTTTTATTTGTTTCAGTTGCTTTTTATTTTGCAACTTAAGTAGATCAATTTTGATAGACAATGTATAATTTTATGAAGTGGAAAAATTTGTTAGCTGTTTCCTTTGGGTGCCACACGCGGCGTATACGCAATTTTTATGCGCACTATAACATTATTTATTAATAATACTCGTAGCATATGGGAATATACATATAATTTTAATGCTCGGCATGTAAATAAAAGCGAATTGAAAACGTGGCTAATTTTCCAATGGCAGCTGTCAACGCGACAATTCCATTCCATTCAAGTTCGACGAAATAATAAATAATAGAAAAATGCGCATAGAAAATGATGGGTAAAAGGGGGGAAAAAGATGGAGAAAGGGGGAAAATTGTGCGTGACACTCGCTCAACTCTTGGGCTTTTGGACTGACGACTCTATCAGTGTGTGCGTGTAGAATACATATTTATGATGGCAAAAAATAATAGAAACCCAAAATTTTTTTTATTTTTTTTTTAAATTGCCTTGGAAAATATGTTTTTTTCAGTTTCATAATTTTTACCAGGGACCGTAACACTTATAATTTTTTATTCAACAAATTAAAAAATAAGAGGTTTTTGCTGATTTTTATAAAAAAAATTATTTTCAATAATTAAAATTAATTCATATGATAAAAATTAAAAAAAAATTATTTTTTTTTAATTTTTATACTAAAATTTATGAATAAATTTATTTATTTTAGAAACTCATAACTATTATTTGCAGTCCCTGTTTTTTACTTAATAAAATTTTAGCAATGTTTTAAAATTAAGCAAAACAACAGGGATTAAAACCGCAACGAATATCGGTTTCAGTTACGGTTTCGGTTATGTTCGCATTAAGGTTTTCGGTTATCGCTTTCGAAAAATTGTTGTGTATCGGTTAAGTACCGAACGGCTATCGGTTTTTTGTATGTTTCGGTTTCGTAATAACGGAATGATTTCGGTTCACATCAAAAATTACTTAAATTGTTAAAAACATGTAAATTTTAAAACAAATTTAAATTAAATTTAAATTTAAAAATAAAAATCAAATTTACTTTTGAAAGCCAGGATTAATAACATAATTCAGTTTTATGCTTAACCAAACAAAAATTAACCGTTATGAATCGGTTTCTAATCGGTTATTTCGGTTGGAATAAATACGGGTTATCGGTATAATAAAAAAATGTTTTTCGGTTTCAGTTACGATTACCAATTTCAATCGGTTAATACCGGTTAACGGTTACAGGCATGGCTTTAAATAATTGATTTAAAATGTCAAAAAGACTCTCGTTTCTATGATTTTTACCATCACTGTATATAGAAGTCGATTTTAAAATGTGTGCGTTTCTTGGTCTTTTGTGTTATTGAATGCGACATTTATATGCTACCACAGGCCACATGCGCATTTTCACATAATAGACAGAAATACACACTGGGTCAGTGAGGAAGAGTGTGAGTGAGAGTGAGAAATAGAGAGAGAGAAGATACAAGCGATAGAAATAGATACAGATACAAATGCGTTGCCATTTGGACAAACAAATGTCAGACGCACGAATTTTGGCGGTTGACATTCTGACAAAAGTAGCAACAACAACAAAAATTGACATCCAATACAACAAACACACACACACACACACACACATACACACACAGATACACACAGCTAGTGTTAGCATATTTATTGGCTTTGTTGGTCAAATGAGCCGAAAGCCTTTTCACTAATTAGCCGAAATTTCAATTACGTGCACAGAAAAACTAAACAAAAATCATTCAGAAAATTGGGAAAATTTACTCAATATATGTATAGATAGATTTGTATATATTGCGTGACTAACAGTTTAATTTTGTAAATTTTTTTTTTAATTTTAAGGACACTAGAGTAATGACTTTAAAACAGCGGTGTCCAAAATGTCAAAAGCCTATCTCATGGGACAGGAGAAATATATATGCTGATTATCAGTTCATTTCCTTTGTTGGAGTTTCAAACTGATTTTATGTAGACATATAGCTCTGACAATATGTTTCAGTAGAACGGTTGTATCTTTAAATAGTTATTAATCGCAATTCCTAATTTTAATTTAAAAATAAAAAAAAACGTATTTAAGATGAATTCTCAAACTGTCTTTTATTGATTTCTATACAATTTTCAACTTATTAACAACAAAGCAAAATAATATTCATTCATTCTTTTTTTTTGGCATCAAGAACAACTCCCTCCCTAGTTTCATAGCTCACTGAAATCAGATATTAAACTGACAATAAAAAATAATACACAAGTACAGTGAGACATGTATGTATGTGACCGGTCAGGGGAGCGAGAGAGATGGGCAACAATAACAAGCATGAAACTGGCACGGAAAATAAATTAGAATTTTTGTTTAATTGGAAATTTGATGCGAAACAACAAAAATGATTTCACTTTTCTCATATTTATTGTTATTGTTATTGTTGTTATTATTTTTCCTTGCGCTCCTCTCATTCGCTTGTGGTTTGCTGAGGGGAGTGAGGGATGAGGGGCGTGTGCTGCAAATTGAGCTTTTCTCAACATATTAAATTTCATCAATATGTACCTATTATTTTCATTTTCAGCATCATTATTTGTGAGAATGAAATATGGCATAAAATACAAAACCATCAGCACTCAACGCTTCCCTGTGTAGCTGGAACAGCTGAAAGCTGAAGGGGAGAATTCCTTTAATCTGGCTCTGGTTTGTGTTTTGATTGAAAAGAGGCGTTAAATATGAAAAGTAAGTACATTTTTTCAAATGAGCGTAATATTTTATTTATAAATAAATATTAAAAATCGGTAGGAGGTTAAATTAATTATTTACTAAATATCTGAAATTTGCATTTAAAGAATTTTAAACGTTAAAGTTTCCGATAAATGCTTGAACATATTTGTTATTAAATATAATCTAACAAAATTTTAAGCATACTTTTCAGCGCACGTTTTTACAATAAATATAATAAAGTACTGCATACTTAAAAGGGCATTTTGGGTTCTATAGTTGTAGAAGTTGTATAAAAATAATAACTTATAAATAAAAAAAAATGGAAATTATAATTTTACATAATTTTATGTAAAATAATAAAAAAAAATTGTTTATTGCTTACATTGCTTATATTGAGCATAGGTTAGAGATTTATTAAAATTTAATTTTTTACGCATTAAAATTAATAAATAATTCTGTGCCTAGAAATAATATCGAATGTAAATTCTTGACAATTGCAATTGACAATTGACAATTCAATTGCATTTTGAGCTATAAACTTAAAAATTGCCGTCCACAAAGTTCGTTAGTTTATTTAAGCTGTCTCTCTCTCTCTCTCTCTATCTTTCGCATTCTCTCTTTGTCTCGATATTGAAACCATTTGCTTTCATTGTGATTGTGGTAAAAGTTAAAACGTATTTCATCTCTTTCGCACTCTAGCTCTCTCTCTCTCCTTTTGCTGTCTATCTTCGTCTGTCTGTCGCATTATTAACGCACATAAAACTCGCATATAAAGTGATTTAAATTTATTAAATATATGTATAAAAAACCGCGATGCAGCAAAAGATGTGCGCATAACAATTGCAATAAAATTTAACGTGCATCGATAAAAATATAAAAACCAATAAAAGCAGCATCATCAGAGCAGCGATCTCTGAAAAGAGAACTTCATTACTTATTTGAATGGAAAAAAAATAAAATAAAAAGGGGGCAAAAAAAATATGAATGCAAAAAAAAAAATGAAACGAGTAGAATGAAAACAAAAACAACACATACAAAAATGATGGAAAAAACTCACAATGGAACCCCATGAATGGTAACTGCGGCGGCTTTATTCATTCCACAAATGAAGCGAGTGAATCGAGTCGAGTCGAGTTGAGGCGAGTTGAATCGAGTTGAGTTGGAGGCATCGACAAAGGCGTGCGTTAAATGTTTTATATTTAAGAGCTCACCAAACAACATGCCTGACTGACCGACAGTCTGTCCGTCCGTCCGTCCGTCCGCCTCATACAGTGATGGAAAAAATAATAGAAACGAGCGTCATTTTGATGTTTGAAGCATGAATATAGAATACCTTTGTTTTGATAAGTGCTGTAACGTTTTACTGCTTTACACTGATAAAATGAAATGAAAGCAGATTCGAGCTGTCGCATCGTTGCAGTTGGCAGAGTAAAGAGAGCAAAGCATTAGTTGCAGTGTATGATAAAAGTCTAGCGCTGTGCGGTCTCTCCTCATTGAACGCAGATCAGCGACTGACATCAGCAAGGCTCAGCCGATCAGATGCTTTGAGAGAGAATAAAAAGCCGAACATACGCGTCGTGAGAGCACAAGCCGACGAGCGGGCTATTTATAAAACACACGTTTTCTCTCTCTCTATTCGTGTGTCGACTGCGACGCCGACAGAATTATGAGTTCTTATGCCATGGTATAGGCTTTTGGCAGTTTGGACATCACTGCTATACAGGCATTAAGTCCAAAATATTATGAAAATGAAAAGTACAATTTTTTGGAAGAAATTAAAACAAAAATAACAAAAAAAAAAAGATTGTTTCTACTTATTTTTCCAACACTGTATAATCATTTTCTTCTCTTTGCTCAGCCTCCGCTGCTGCTCGCTCTACTTTCGGCCCATAAATAATTATAATTTTCAATTTGAGATACATTTTCATATTGCAAATGCCACTTAATGGACTTTACTCTTGAAATCATTTCCGAAATGGACTTTTCTGCCCACCATACGGTTCAGGTGCATCGTTAAATTGCAGTTTAATTGTTGCGCCATTGAAGTCTCTTCCTCTTTCTTTCTCTCTCTGTCTCTCTTTGTCTCTCTGATGTCTCAGATGTAAAATAAAGCCAAGACTCTAAACTCCAAGATATTTAGATGTGCAAAAATATTTGGAAAATAATATTTTTGTAAATATATTTTTCTATAAATTTTCTAATTTTCTAAAATATTGTTAATTCTATAGCTTTAAAATAAATATCTTAAACTGAAGTTTCAAAATTAAGTTGGTATCATCACTCGTCCCAAGATTGTTTGTAAGTAACTTTTTTTTATCTATTTTTTTTTAGCTTTTTCTTTAAAAATATCTGCAGAAAGTTGGGGAAAAAAGCGAGGAATGCAATTGCATAACTTTCTTACGGACTGTTGTGACCGCACTTGGGCATTGAGGTTCAAATAAAGTTGAGATGAGTTGTGTACTCTCTCTCTCTTTCTCTCTCACTCACTCTAAGGTGCTACACTGAGCAAAATTATCATTCTTTAATTCAAGTTGAAAATTTTTGTCTCTTGTTGAATGTATTAATTCGGAATGTAATTTTTAATAAATTTTAAATGTGAATCAAATTTTAAGAACAAAATTTTTACAAGAATATTTATAAATTAAGTAAAATGACGTAAACACGTTTTGGTGCTAACATTAATTTGGAACTCGCAATTCTCTTTTTTGTAGATTCATGTAAAATTTCTTAGATTGTCTCAGTATTTAAATATGCTAAGTTTATAAAAAATAACATTTATTTATATATTAAATGCCAATAAGGAGCTTTTAAAAATGTAAATAATTTGATGAACTTAATATGGTATTTAATTATTTTGAAATATATACATAAATATGCTAGGGGGCTCCGCCTCTGCTATATAATATAACATATTTGTAAAAAAAACGGAAATGTTTAAATATTTAAGTTTTTTATACTAAAGGTGAATTTTCATCCGATTGTTTCTATGGCAGCTATATGATTTAGTAATCCGAATTTTGTTAATTGTCACAAATTTGGTCAGGATATAGGAGACAGTTTCAAATATATAATCTGTGAGTTTAGTTTAAATATCTTAAGAAACAAAAAAGTTTTTCATACCAAGCAATTTCCTGACCTTTGACATTCATTTTGACCCACTTACAGGTCAAATTTTGCAAGACGCCGTCTTGAAATTATCTCAGCTATGTTGTGTGAAAATTTCAGCTTTCTATCTTTTACCGTTTGGGCTACACGTTGATGTGTCAGTTTTATATTTTTAGATTGAAATTAAAAAAAGAAGATAAAAAAATTTAAATATTAGAAAATTAAAAATCGGATTTCAATTTATCATTTCAGTGCTTTTAATTTAAAGAGTATATTTAGTCGGCAACTCACAGTTTTTTAGCTACTGTTATTTCAACAAACTAAACTTTTTAATACTTTTGATTTTAAATGCAAAGTCGCTTAATTTTGTTCGGTGTATCTTGTGTTTTGTTGTTTTCTTTTTGCTTGTCGCTTTGTGCACTTGGATGTCAACACATCGACACATAACGGCACATTCGTCCAATTTACACACAAGTTCGTCCTGTGGCAAGCGAGGAACAGGACCAAGGACCAAGGAAAAAGGACCAAAAACCAGGAGCAAGGACTTCACTCCAAGGACTTCAACGCCAGACAAACTTGAACTTTTGCGGCTGGCCAACTGTCGGACGGACAGACGGACAGACAGACGGACGAACAGTCAGACAAATTTGACGGTCTGAATTGTAGGTTGGTTACTTTTGTCGGTGACTGTTGCACACAGTCTGCCACAGCTGTATGCGCACCACATTTCTTCATCTACATACATACATATATCAAAGCGCTGCGGCCACAACATTTTTGGCAAGTACGCGGCATTGCTTTGGCTCTCTAATTACATGTTGGCCTAAAGCAAAAACGTCGGCGAAAACTGTCGAGTGATGGGGGAGGGGCAGTGGGAGGGGGAGTGGCAGGGGGAGAGACTCGACTTGAGCATGCGTTGCGGTTTTTCATTTGCATTCGCTTGGAAGAACTTAGTTTTCGACGAGTTTTAAGTGAATGAAATTTTCAGCTCACTATTTGGGTGTATGAATGTGTGTGTGTGTATGTACACTCAGAGAAAATATGTCATACTCAAATGAAGTGTGTCCGCTTTGCTCTTAACATTTTACGATTGCTGTGTTTCCATTAATCTTAAATAAAGTATGAAACAAACCGTTTAAGTTGTATTTTTCATTTGGTGACTTAGAATTCTCAACTGGTCTTAGCCGGAAAAAGGTGACATCAAGTGATCAATCAAATATACTACTATTAAATAACATATAATTTTGTTCTTAATCTAGTTTATTTCAGGATTGAAACGAATGTTTGGTACTGGAAACAAGAACATTTTGGGATAAGTTCAAGATTTTTGTGTATGATCGTACTTATTTTGTTCAGACTTAAATAAATCTCAAAATTATCCTTTATTCGCCCATATTCTACTTTATTCTTCTTTATTCTCTCCTATATTCTTCTATATTCTGCTATATTCTCCTTTATTTTCCTATATTCCCCATTATTTTCCTATGTTCTCCTATATTCTCCTATACTTTATTCTCTCCTATATTCTCCTATATTCTCCTATAATTCTCCTATATTCTCCTATAATCTCCTATATTCAGAATTCCGGAATTGCAAAAAACGAACTTAAAATCGGGTTTTTGTTCTCAGTTTTGGATATTCTGAAATTGGTCAGATTTTGAAATTGTTTTTTTTTTGAATATCCTATGTATAAAAATGGAAATCCATTTTTTTTCATGAGTGTATATGTGTGTGTATGTATGTAAATCTTGTGTGTTAAAGTATTGCAGTGAGAGCAAAAAATCATTTATCAATGTCAGAGAATGTGCTGCATGCACGAGAAGTTCTCTAGCTAGAGAGAGAGAGAGAGAGAGAGAGTGGAGACAGCCTAAAGTCTCTAAAGTGTGTGTGTGTGTGTGTGTGAACTGAAACAAGTTACCCGAAACTTGTGACTTTGTTTCACAAGTGATTTTCAAAATTATGCACACACGCATAAATGCGTTGCATGTGGAATGTTGAATTCAGTTCGGTTCGGTTCGGTTCTTTCCCCAGGCCTGCAGAACTTTTCCAAGCATTTTATCCATACATAATACAGTACAAAACATCAAATAGAGGGAACTTGATATAATAGTTATACTTCCAAAGCAAAGGATTGTATGATAGTGATATTATCAATATCAATATCAATTATAGCCAGTGATGTCCACAGTGCCAAAAGCCTATCGCACGGGATAGAAACTCATAATTATGCTGCTCTCATTGTCTCTTTATACGTGTGCTTCTATAAACTAGCACGCGTCGGCGGCTTGCTCTACTCACGATGCGGCGTGGGCGCTTCGGCATTTTGTTCATACTCATCAGCGTGGGATCTGATCGGCTGATGCCAATTTTCGATGTCAGTCGCTGAGCTGCGTTACACATGAGCAGACGGCACGTACGAGACAGTAGACATGGTTTATTATACACTGTGCACTAATGCTTTGGTCTGCTTTAGCGTCGCCATTTGTAATCGTATGCTGACACTTCGAATCTGTTTGTAATTTAATTTATTCAGTGATAATTGCAGTAAAACGTTTCGTTGTACTGCGATGTTTTGCTGCTACGCACATTCAAGCGCAATATTCTGACTTGTTGTTAAGTTTGAGCACCACTGTTTTTACAACTTAATCATATAATGTATTATGCAAACGAGCAATAGTTATTTAAAATCTGTTATTTTTGTTTAATTGTATTAAGAATATATTAAATTAAATAAAAAAATTTATTTTTAGTCCTGTTGTACGAGTGGCCTGTTCAAGAAGTTGTCGGCCTTCAAAGTTGAACGTCGATAAAAAAGGTATGCTGCTGGCGGACACGGATAACTCCACATCGGATCATTTGAAATGAAACGGTGATTAGATTCATTGACACTTGTAATATCAAGCACCTACCTCTATTCTTAATTTTGAGATTTGTTTATTACATATGTCAGACTGGCCATTGAAAAATTAAAAATCAATTTTTTACCATTTTTTTGTAGTTTAGTCTAAAATTTTTTTTTAAATTATGATTGAGATAGGGGCTATAATGGTGACAATTCTGCGTCGTTTGCACTTTGTTTCATCAAAATCGGTTGAGAACCACGGGCGCAATCAGTGTGGTCATCTCGAAAATCGTGGTTTCGAGAAAAACGCGTTTAAAGTTTTGGCTCCACTTGCATTAACATTAACATTGCTGGACAAATAAGGGCTCATTAACTCACTAAAGTATTTCGAATTTCAAAAAAACCTTTTAGGACGATATTCTCAAATAATCGAAGTCTATAAAAACTATTGCAAAAAATATATGGGGACGAAAAATGTATGCCAGTGCATGCAATATCTGCCAAATATTAGATAACAAGTATCATTATATGTACATGGATAATTAAGCGGCGCTTATAATTTGAAATTTAAGCTAACTTGAGGAAGGATATTAAAAGAGTTTTATATTTATATAACTATTTGTATATACATATATTATGTATTGATTTCGCTGTGTTGCCGCTGTTATCATAAAACTAAGAAGCTCTCTCTTTGCAGGGTATAGCCATAAGAAAGATTCAAAGCGGCACGCACAGCGATTGTGGATATGTTGGATTAGTTTCTGTTGCTCTGCAGTTTTGTTCTCCATTTTTTATTTGCTGTAGCTTTTGTCTTGGTTTATGCGAGAGTGAGAGAGAGAGAGAGAGAGACTTTAGCACTTAGCTGCACTGAGAATTGAGAATTGAGAATTGCGAACTGTGCGAACTGCGAACTGAGCATTTGGTTCTTTAAAAGCGGTCGAGCGGTCGCTTCTAATTCTCTGGTCGCCACTTGTTTGCTCTGCAAGAAGTTTGCACTCGAAAAACTCGTAAATAATGAATGGATAAAAAACGAAAACAAAAACATTAACAAAAACAATAAGCAAAAACAAAAATGAAATGCGCAACCGCACGCATTCATAATGGAAAAAGTTGCCTCGGTCCACTCGAAAACTATTGCACTTGCCACAAAACCAACACAGGGCACAGTGTACATACACTGAGAAAAAAACAAGGTATTTTAACAGGGTATATTCAAGAACAAACGATTTTAAAAGCTGTCTGAGTTCGGAATTTCAAAATCTGAGGCCTAAAATCTTACTTCTAGTTTGCTTTTCGTAATCTTGAAAAAGATAGATCGAATCATGTTAGTTTATGGGCCGTTTTTTCAATGTACATGTAAAGTCTATTTAACATATAGTTACAAATTTCACATTAATTTCTATACACTTTACTTTAAATTTTCTTTTCAATAGTTATCAAATACCTTATTGAAACATTGAAAAAACGGGCCACAAAAATCCTGCATTTATTCCAAAATGTACTAGTATTTAGCACAAAACATTCTCAAATTTAAGTTGGCTTAAATCTTCAATACAAGTTTAATGACGTAAAAATAGCGATAAATAACTAAAACAAATACCATTAAATAAAAGTTTCTTTTATCTTACAAACGATGTAACCTTTTTGCGGCTAGAACCAGTTGGGAATTCTAAGGCGCAAGAATGAAAAATTAAACTTAAACAGATCGTTTCATGCTTAATTCGAGAATAAGAGTATAAAACAATCTTAAAACATTTATAGGAAGTCGGCTGGCAGTCCACGCTAGTGACGAAAGCATTACAAAGGTTGAAGAGTGCAATATCTGCAACGTCTGTCCAATCAGATCGAGTTATATACCGATCGAAAGTTATAGTTTTAACTAACAAAAGTGACTGACATATTTTCTCTGAGTGTAGTTGAGTGCTGGCCTGGTGCATGCCCCATTCCCCTTGCCATTCCCCTGTCCATGTCCCTGCACCCACTGTATCTGTATCTGAGATGCAGCCTGCGAGCCAGGGGCGTTATTGTCATGTGTACAGTAAAAATAACAAATAACAAACACTGGGCGCGCCACTACAAGCCATAAAAAACCGAAAGAGGGTGAAAGACGGACGTGTGTTTACTGTACATTGACTGTGGCTGTGGCCTTGATGTGGTTGCATCCCCCCAACCCTCACCCCGTTCCCCCACCCCCTCTCCGCCCAACATCTTTCGACTTTGCAGTTGGCATTTTATTAAAGTTGCATTTTGATATTGCATTTCTATGTGTAGTTTATGTTGCAAGAAGAAGGAGAAGAAGCGAAGATTGGTTTCATTTTCAATATTTTCAGTATTTTGTAGAGGAAATTGAAATGTTGCTCAGTTTATTGCTTGCGATAAATAACAGAAAAATGTTTAAAGGATAGATACATTTGTATCTTTTTACTTAATTATAATAATCGAAATAATTGTTTTAATTTCGAAATAACAGAAATGTATAAACGCAAGATATCGAAGTAATTGTTTTCATTTCTTAATAACAGCGAAGTGTACAAAATAAAGATACATTTGTATCTTTTATTCAGAGCTTGCAAATAACAGTCGACCGTTTGTTTTTGTTCAAAAATAACTGTTATTTACGGACTCTTTGCTTAAAGTGTCATAAATGAACCGTTCACACAGTTTTTAAACAAATCGGTCATTCTCACACCACAATCAATTTTTAAAAAGCAAAGGGCTCGGGTTGTAAACTGTCAATTTAAAATTGAGCGAATTAAATAAAAGTCTTTTCATTTATTTTAGTTTGTGACTTGCTTTCAATAATCAAACATATCTTAACAATTAAACTATTTTGTGAAAAATGGGCCGTGAGCAAAATAAAAAAGTCCAACAATTTTTTAAATTCGACGCACAACAAAAAAAATCCCAGTGTACCGTATGCGGCGTAAAACCTGCAGGATCGCACTCAACAAATTTAAAACGGCATTTACCATTGACCGATAATATTTTGCATTTTTATAGAGACAAGAAGCTACAGTCACCACACCTGAGTGCGCTCGCACAAGTTGTGCTGGCTACACCGGCGACGCAAGTATCGGTTGAAAGGGCATTTTCAGCGCTTCATTTTATTTTGTCGGAGAAACGCAACTCATTAAGCGGAGAAAATTTAAACTCTTTATTGGTGGTGAAGCTTAACACAGAATAAATAATTATAATATATGTATGTGAATTTATTATGTTTACAGGGAGTAAATAGGGTATTCATACTATTCTTGGGGGCAAGATGCCACTAATTATGGGTAAACTTTTTAAAATTTTAAGAAGTATAACATAAAATAACGTGGAACATAAGAAAAAAATGAATGAACGTTTGAACTGAGCTTTTCATTTTTTGTTCACCTAGTGACTGTTATATTTTGAGTACTCAATCGGTTTTTCTCAATAATTTGTTATTGAAAGAAAGTTACTAGATTAGTTCAACTGAGAAAATTCAACCGAAAAGGAAAAAAGAAAAACCGAATTGATCTGCTCAGACAAAGAGCAAGCGTGTGTGTTTTTTTTCGGTTATTTTCGTGAGTAGATCGCAAAAAAAAAAACGGTCGACTGTTATTTGCAAGCTCTGCTTTTATTTCAATATTAATAATCTAAATAATTCAGTAATTCAGAGAATATTTTAATATCTAAAAAAATAAATTGTTTTAATTTCTAAAAATCCAACTAAATGTATAAAGGGAATTTATCTTTTTATCTTTTGATTTAATATTAATAATTTAAATAATTCAGAAATTTTTTACTAAGATTTATAAAAGAGTAATATTTAAATACTTGAAAAAAATATACAGTTTGTCAAGTAATTGTTTGCAAAGCCTTAAAAATGTAATATTTCGACTTTAAATAAGAAAATAATAGCTTATTATATATATTTGGAAAGGTCATTTAATTTTCGTTCAAATGATGCAAAAATTTCCTTAACCCGTTAAGTACCCATTAAAATATTCGAATTTTAAAAAAGGTCTACTTTTTCAACTTTTTTCCTCGATTTTTTCCAAAAAATGTTGGGGTGCAAAAAAATTCTGGAAACAATTCTAAGAGTAACTGCAAAAAAAAATTTTCAAAAATATTTTTGCTAGTATTTTTTAGAATTTTTTGAAAACTGAAAAAAAGGCACTTTTTGCATGAAAATGAGGAAAAATGGGTTAATATGGTCATTTTTAGGATTTTCAAACAATTTTAAAAAATACTAGCAAAAATATTTTTGAAAATTTTTTTTTGCAGTTACTCTTAGAATTGTTTCCAGAATTTTTTTGCACCCCAACATTTTTTGGAAAAAATCGAGGAAAAAAGTTGAAAAAGTAGACCTTTTTTAAAATTCGAATATTTTAATGGGTACTTAATGGGTTAAGGAAATTTTTGCATCATTTGAACGAAAATTAAATGACCTTTCCAAATATATATAATAAGCTATTATTTTCTTATTTAAAGTCGAAATATTACATTTTTAAGGCTTTGCAAACAATTACTTGACAAACTGTATATGGTTTTAATTTCTAAATAACAGCGCAGATAAAAGATAGATGTAAAAGATTGATATATTTGTATCTTTTAATTTAATAGTCTAAATAATTAAGTCAATTTTTACTTAGATTCATTAAAGAGAAATATATTTTTTAATATTTACAAAAAAATAAATTGTTATAATTTCTAAATAACAGAGAAATGTATAAAAGAAAGATACATGTGTATCTTTTGATTTTATATTAAAAATCTATATAATCCAGTCAGATTTCCAGTCAATTCTTACTTAGATGCAAAAAAGATCAATATTTTTAAATATCTAAAGAAAATATATATACTTTTAATTTTTATCTTTATTTTAAATGTTATTTGAAAAATAAAATAAATTAATTAATAATATAAACTTCAAAATAAGAATAAAATTAAACATGTTTATTATGTTTAGATTTATGTATAAGAAAAGCAAAATGCTTTTCAAGTTAACTTTGTTATGCTTATTATTTATTTTAGCTTATTAAAAAGTTATATTTAAGTGTTTTTTAAGACTAAATTAAAGCTTAAAACTAAAAGGAAACTAAGTTAAATATTGAAAAATACTTAAATCTTAATTGTAAGGCTTTCAACTTACCGCAGTTTATTTCGCGAATTAAATGAAATTATTTGTATTTAAAGTTCGCAAAAAACAAACGCGAATTTTGTTGTTGCTTTGTGTCAGATGAAAGCAACAACTTAATTAAAATTGATGCGAAATCAAAACAACAACAACAACGACAACAACAGCGACACTTGAAACAAAATAAAAATAACCGGATGAACGATGCTTAAAGTCTGCGATTCAAGCGGAAATTGAAATTCACACACATGCTGCCGGCCAACAGATGTCGCCACAATGCAATACAACTCTAACTATAGCTATGCATGTGTTTGTGTGTGTGTGTGTGTGTGGCAATTACTGTTATATATTTTTGCTTTAGTTTTGCATCTTTTACAAATTTAAATGCATTTAATTTATGTGACGCTGCATATGAGCACATATTTGCATTGGACGCATTCAACACGACGTCGACGTCGACGTGCATGTAGAGCGGCGTGGTGGGGAAGGGGGGGTGCACGTGCACGTAAACTCGTATTTTCGAATATCTCCGGTTTGCCGGCACGCACGAGAGACACGAAGTCGACCGAGCCGACACCAATGCGATTCAAATGTAACAAGCAGACTGAGACTGAGCAGCGGCAGCGCCGCCAGCGAGAGCATCAATGGGCAGCACTAGCGACAGCAGCAGCGAGTAGCCGACGCGTCAGCTGCACTGCACTCGGCTGCAGCACCCACACACACACGTACAGCACGACCGCCAATGAGCAGCAATGCGAGTGGGCGAGAGAGAGAGCGCTCTCACATACTCGCCAAAACTTCGTAGCATCAACTGTTGCGCAGGCGTCTGCTCTCTCTCGTGCTGTTATCGTGGTGAACTGTGTGTGCCTGGTGTGGTGAGTTGACAGCACTGTTAAAAAGGAGCAACAGTTTGGCATTATTTTGACCGCTTTTTTAATGGGCGACAATCAAATTAAAACAAATTAAGCAATTGAATATTAAACAATTATTTAACATACAGATTATTAACTATCAAAAAGATAAATAATATAAATAAAAATATAAACAAATGCTTTAAGATATCAGACTTTTTAATGCTAGCGCTGTTAATTTTTATCCGCTATAAAATAACAGAGTGCTGTTAGCAATCACCCCGCTTGCTATAATTCTGTTATTCAGCAGTGTGCAGCAGCTGTTAGTAACAGCCTGTTATTACCCCTACACTCAGTTCATATGTATATGTGTCAGAAGACCTTAACATTTAACAAGCATAATGCATTCTTAACAATTTTGTTGCATACACACAGGCGTTGCATTAATTAGTTGAAAATTATGAAAAATAGGAATTAATAACAGTGGCAAAGTAAATACAAAATCAATAGATACACTTTCAGAAAAATTATATGTTCTGCTCCGAACAATAGCTTTAAAAGAACTCCAATATTGCAAGCCAGTAAAATATTTTCCACAGGAAATGCATTAATTTTAATTTTTAAATTTCAAAGTTATTCGGCGATCGGAAAATGAATATATTAGATGACACAATGTTGTATTTGATATATTCTAAGAGCGACTTAGAACAATAAAAACAGGATGAATAACCCCGCTCGCGGGGTGGTGCGGCTACAGTCAAGTTTGCTCGACTGTAAGATACCCTGTGCCAGTCTCCATAAAATATTGATTATAATAGAATTAGGAATAAAATATTTCTTTTCAGCTATCATTTATTTAAGAAAATTCAAAATTTCTAAAAACTTAAAAAAAAAGAAAAATAAGTTTAAATTTTTTAATTTATTTTTTTACATTTTTGATAAAATTTTGAAGAGTAAAAATTACAAAAAATTGTGTTTGACGGTTAACTTACGCCCTTTTCAGTACCACGCCCACTTTAATTTTTTTTAAAAAAGTATTATGAATATATATTTTAAATTTCAACCCGATATCTCATCTAGTTTAAAAGTTACAGGTTTTTGCCACCAACTTCGTCGAAACGGGCCACATTGCGCCTGCGGAATTATGAGTTCCTATCCCAAGGAATAGGCTTTTGGCATAAGTATTGGGTACCACTGGCTTTAACTTAATTCACGTAATGCGTTTAAAAATTAGTTTTAAAAAACTCTCTAGAATTAACAATTGTGTTTTATTTTTTTCTAAATAAAATCTGTATTTTTCGAATTTTAGCAAGAGATCGTTTTTAAAGGTCAACAAAGATAATAATCTAAACTAATTGGCTTTAATTGGATTAAATTGGGCTTGATTCAGTTGAAATCGGAGAATTTTTTATTTAAGAAAACGGTCGAATATAATTGTTATAAAACAAGCTTAAGAAACAAATTTAGTCGCAGTTACTTTTGGTTTGAAAAATAAAAAATACATTACGACTGTTATTGCTTAAATATTTATAAAAAAAAAAACCAAAATCTAAAACATATTTGCGGTTTTTATTCAAAAGCTTAAATATAAATGTATCCCTAAAAAAATATTGAAAAGTATAATTTTTAATTAAGCAATTTAACCCGTAATTTTATATTATAAATATAACATCAAAATTTAAAATTGTACGCTAAAAAATCGAAAATCTAAAAATTATATAAAAGTTGAAAATAAGTATTATTTGTATGCTAGATTATTGAAAAACACAGCACTGAAGTTTTTATATACTTAAAATAGAATATAATTTATGAACTAAAATTAAAATCAGCTGAAATTTTCAATTTATGATTCAAAATATAAAGAATTGTCCAAGTAATGTAAAAATAAATGTAATGTTTTTGTTGCATTGCAATTTTAATTATTTAAATATTTTTAAATTTAAATCAGTTACGATTCCTGATTTTTGGTATCTATAATATAATCACAGCGGCTGTGATTGCGATTTCTATAATGACATTTGTGTCAATCTCTCGCTCAACGTAATCGTAATGCAACAGATTGTTGAGTACGGAAACTACTTACTCCACCCTCCACCCTCCAACCCCTCGCTGAACTTTTCCACCTCTTATGAAGTTCAACAAATTATTGTGAATGGGATTTTTGTGCTTGCTTTTTTTTTTGCAAGGGTTGATTTGTATTCAGCGCTAAAAGCTTGAAAAATGTTTTATCCGCACGTGTTTCCTGCGCTTTGATAGAAACACAGACAGAATACACACACACACACACAAAGACACAAACACACACACACACACACACACACACACACACACAGTCACCCACTCATTTGAGAAACATTATATAAAATAGAATGCGAAAGAAATGGACAACAATGAAATTGTCAGTTGGGTTGCCAGCGACAGTCACATTACATTTTTAAGGGTTAAGGGGTGGAACACCACCCCATTAACCCCTCGCCGCTCTGCATCTGATACTTTAAGAGCAGTGGTGTCCACCATACCAAAAGCCTGTAATCATAGGCATAGGGACTCATAATTCTGCCGGCGTCGTAGCCGACACATGTAGCGCTCTCTTTACATGTGTTCTATAAATAGCACGCTCGGCGGCTTGCTCTCTTACTATGCGCCTCTTCGGCTTCTTGTTCTCTCACGAAGCATCTGATCGCCTGATCCTTTCCGATATCAGTCGCTGATCTGCGTTCAATGAGGAGAGACCGCACAGCACTAGACTTTTATTTTACACTTGAACTAAAGCTTTGCTCTCTTTACGTTGCCAACCGTAACGATGCGACAGTTCGAATCTGCTTTCATTTCATTTTTTCAGTGTAAGGCAGTAAAACGTTTCGTTGACTTCGTGCTTCGCTGCAATATTTGACTGTGTTCGTTTGGACACCACTGTTTAGAGCAGCGGTGGGCACGCATGGGCTCCGGGAGCTAGCAGCTGTTCACGAATTTAGATTTCGTGCCCACCGCTGGTTTAGAGTAACATGCATTGCAATTCTGATATTTAACGAATGAGACTGAGTCAGAGTTTAACTCTGACCCCTAAGCCCTTTAACTGGAGCTGTAAATGATTTTTGCCTGAGCATTTATGTTTATGTGGCAGGAGAAAAAAGCTGAGAAGAACTGGAAAAAGCTGGTTACACGTTCATATTTTGCTGCCTGCATTTTCGCCAAATTGAATCCTGCGAGAATGCGCGAGACAAACATCTAAATTGTCAATGTAATGCGACAAAATATCGAAGTCAGCAGCTAAAGCCAGAGACAGAGCGAGGCACAGTGGGCAAAATGGCTACAATAGCTTGTTTTTATTAAAATTTATAATGTTCGACATTTTGCTTTTTTCTATGGCCAACACTTCAAACCAGGGACTGTAATCATTATAGGTTTTACTTTAAAAATTATGAAATAATGATCAATTCTTATTTTAAGTGATTTACTCACAAAATAATTATTTATTTTAAGTGATGCTTTAGAAATAAAGCAATAATCATTATTTTTGAGCTCAAGAAATAGTTTTTTTTTAAATGAATTATATGGTTTGTCTTGGCTTGCTGATCAGGAATATATATAATTTTTGCCTATCAGGGGTGGCACAGGATTCGCTTTCGCTTGAATTTGACATACATTTCATACAAATTTGAGTCAAATTTAAGCGAAAGCGATTTCTGTGGCACCCCTGCATATTCTCCAAGAGTATAAATCAAAATTACAGCTTGAGTTTTATTTTTAGCAAAAATAAAACTTATGAAATAATAATTATTCTTTAGGTTTTTGCTCAAAAATAATGATTATCGATTAATTTGTAAAGTATAACTCAAAATTAATCATTATTTTGTGAGTAAATCAATTAAAATTAAAATTAATCATAATTTTTGTAACAACACTTATAATGAGTACAGTCCCTGGTTAATATACCAAATATATCCGGATTTCATGCTTATTTAAAAAATACACGGTAAAATCAAGAATTTTAAGCTTCAATCTTAGAATTGGTTTTTTTCTGTGTAGGGTCGTAAGTTATTCGGCAAATCCATAAAATTTAAACATAAATAAAATAAATTAAATTAATTAAAAATAAAAATAATATAAAATAATAATAATAATAGTAATAATTCATCACAATAGATTATAGAAAATTGAATTGTAAACTAAAATGAAATGAATTGTAAACTTAAATTATTATAATTTGCTACTATTTCCATCTTGTAAATTGTTTAATCTTAATATTATTTTAAAATCAATGATTGTAATAGTGACTAGTGCCTTAAATAATATTCGTTTGCTTGTAGCACTAGGAATCGTAATAAAGAAATTAATTAAACTAATTAAATCCAAGACCTTGTTGTCAATTTGCAATTCGTGGGTCAATTTGCAAAACAGAATTGCTTGAGTATTGTAAGTAAATTGTAAATATAAGCAAATGTTAACTGCTGTGTCCACTGTGCGGTGAGGTGCAGTTAGAGTTGGAGCTGGTGCTGTTGCTGGTGCTGCACCTGGCCAGGACTCTCATGTCCTGGGATGTCCTGGGATGTCGCTGTCGCTGTGACTCAATTCAGTTGTGTGAAACTTGCCAGGCACGAATTCAATTTCGCGTCCACAGATGCCATTCACCTTCGGCACGTACGACTATCAACGTCAACAAGTTACACACAACGACTGCGACAGAGACAGAAACAGAGCGAGAGTGAGAGAGAGAGAAATTGAGAGAGGGTATAAAGTGGGTGGGTTGTGGGCGTGGCTGATAAGTAAAGTGGGAAAACAGCAGTCAGACAATACAATTGCTTCCTTGAATGCATCTGAGCTGTCTCCGCAGTCTCTGCTCTCTCTCTCTCTCTCACTCTCCCCCTCTCCACCTCTCTCATTCTTTTTGACCAACGCTGCTGACATTTTATACTAAATTATTTATTTAGTTTTGCTTTCTCTCTATGTGCTCATTACATCCTTTTTCTTGCAATACCCTGTAAACACACAGCTGTGTCTTAAGGGGTATGTTGATTTTATTAGATATTATACAAATTCGGTTTCCTGATAAACTGTTGCTTTTTTTGTCAGTGTAAATTTCAGAGAGAAATTTGTTTGGTTGCTTACAATTTTCAATACTTAATACCCTGTACATTTAAAAAATAATCTGTTAAGTAAAAAATATAAAATGTAGTAAAAATATCTGATAAATTCGAAATAATCTTTGTGCTTTTTAAATAAGATAACATCATTTGTTGCTCAAAAATGTTTATACATATTTTTCCGACGAGCAACAGGGTATCTGCTAGTCAATCACTGTCCCACAAGCAAACGTATGTATTTTAACATTTTTATGAAGCTTCTTTTAAATTTGCAGACGACAAAGTCAAAAGACAATTGCGATCAGTTTCAAATCTAATTAAATTCAGCTATATATATCTCTATATATAATTGCAGATATATGTATGTAGGTATATGTATATGCTTACAGTTATATACATATGTACTATGACACACGCCATGGAGTTTGTTGGAAATGAAATGTTTGATTACCTCGGAGATTTGTCCACAAGTTGTACTAAAATTAAATATGACTGTGAAATATTTTCAATTTGTGGACACGAAAACTTTCACATTTTCCATTTTCTACAATTTCTCCCCATATTTCTCACTGTCTATTTATATACATATATAGAGTTTGTTACTGGCTTTTCTGTTACCCCGTGGGAAATTTGCTAACAGAAAATAAAAGTTTCTGGTCAAGTGAGTGCCAAACTTTTAAGTGACGCACTTTTCTCCCTCTCCCTCTCTCTCGCTCACTCTCTCTCTCCTTCTGCCTGTCTTTCATTTTCACTCTAGTTTCCCCTTAGAGGGATTACTGGGCGTATGTACAATTTATTAGGCTTGCGTCTGAGTCTTGATTGCATTACAAATTGTGCTATTGATTAGCTTTGGTTAGCTTTCCATTCTCATACACATACTCATACCCATTCTTACTTTTTTATTAGTTCAGTGCTTTACAAAATGCCCTT